>JAMFLO010000157.1:0-76563 GCA_027475765.1 Paralagenidium karlingii
CAAAATCCGATATGGTCCATGCCACAAGTGCGCTAACTTTTTTGTCATGCCAGGCTTCACCAGATTGAAAAAGATCCAGACATATTCACCAACTTCATATGAGGTGCGAGTCTTGTTATCCATTTTCTTGGCCACCTTCTCGTTGTGTTTATCGGCTCTGGCTTGCTTCAATTTTAGCTGAATGTCTCGTGCATGTCGCCATGCAATATCATGATTCCTGTAAGAATGAAGTGGGAGACACCGGCGAAGGACTCTAATGTTAAAGAGACGGCATTCAGTTTTGAGGTTCCTCAGGAGAGTCTGTCACCGCGCGACGTGTTGCAGGAAAAGTTGAACCTGCCAACCAGTGATGAGTTTTGATCCTCTTGATGGGACCTGTGTCGCGCTGGGCTGAAAACGCCGTGATGTCGTGCGACGTTCAACGCGCTCGTGTGATCCGTGTGGCTGATTTGAGTGATCCTTCGCCGAGTTGGCGCGAAATCCTGTGTGAGTTTCCAATAACACGAGAAAGAGCAAACGGGTTGACAAGTCTGATCGGTGGCAGGGCGATCTGTTGTTCCAGAAGTCGAGTTCGAGCCCCAAGACAGCGATGAGTTGCTGTCGTTTAAGTAAGTCATGACCTGCGTCCTCTATAAGATCATTGACGCCAGCTACGAGCTGTTCGTTCCAACGGCAGATTCCATGGAGCATTGCACGAGTGCGGAAAATGGCATCAATGTCGACCATCCACAAGACCTCCCGTACCTGCCGACTTGCACAGGAAATCGAAAGTGACTGGATTTCTTCTTTCCAACTGCGTGGAAGAAGGATTTCGAGTGCCATTTGCGCTCAACAGGGTGCTGTCTGGAGTCTCTAATGGGCTCACAAAGCAACGATGAGTGAGATTTCGACCCATAGGGACGATGACATTGGCTCACGAGGTTGTGCGAGATGAACCGTCAGATTCTGTGATGCAACAGGTTGCACTTGCAAATCCAGCAGCATGACGAGCACATGGCGGAGCCGTGAGTCAAGAGCTCTTGACGCGATTAGTGAAGAACCGACGCGAAAACACCGCGAGAGCAGCATGCGAAGGGCTACTACGATACGCTTTCCAGCCAGTTGAGCAACCCCCTTTTGATGCGATTCATTGCTTCGCCGCCTGTCTTGTTGTTCCCATCCCCACTGCATTCACTTGACAGCCACGCAGGCAGCACTTCACAAAGTCCACGTTGATCCACGCAAAACCGCTTCCGATCCACATCAGTTGCAGCTCTTGACTTGACACCATGCAGAGTTTCTGGATTCGACCAAGCGCTTCGTCGTTGTCTTCATCTTCGTCGTCGTCGTCGTCGTCATGTTGGCGACTGCTTGTGGTGCCGAGTGCGGACGATCAAGTGCGGAGTCCTCAGCAACCGCATCTGTCAATTACCTCGCGACTGCGAGAAATCCCAAACGAATTGACAAAGCGACTTCACATCGCACTGTTGTTATCTCAATGGCCCAGTGACAACCAAGGCGACGCGAATGACCTGAATGAGCATCATTTGGACCATTAGCACAGTATCTAAACTATTGGAATCTGTAAGCAGAATGCGTCTATCTGACGCAGACCAACGTCACACAGCATAAACGCTCCTAGTTTATAAACGTTTGATAACTCTATCCACCAAGCCCAAATAAATGACCCGATTTATCATTCTTGGAATAAAGAAACCAAAATCCTCTTTAAAAAAAAGAAGTGAAAAGCAAACTGTTAACTCAACCTAGCACCAATTGACAACACTCGTGTGCGCTTACGGCGCGATCTTCATGCTGCTGCGCTCGATGCGGATCTCCGTGAGCTCGGTGATGGTCTTCATCTCCACTTGGCCGGTTGGTCTGGTGACCGTGACCGGCAGCTCGTCGTCGGTCTTGTGGTTCTTCTGGATCGGGCTCGTGCTCTGGCCCTTGGCTTCGTTTGCGAGCGCACGCTCCACGCGTTGAGCGGCGCTGTAGACGTAGACGCCAAGAATGACAAAGAACATTCCGAGCCAATTGAGCGCCTTGACGGTGTTGCCGTAGTACCAGATGGACAGCGTGATCAGCAGTGCGCGCTTGACGCAGTTGGCCACACTGTGGGTCACAGGCGACGACACCAGACTCATGAGGAAGTAGGCAAAGAAACTCTGCAGATAAAAGCCCGAGCCGGCCACCATGAGCACGATGGCCAGATACACTGACGAGTGGGTGTTCTCAGCGGCCACACTGCCAGAAACTCCGAAAGCGCGCGGGTTGACGCTCCACGAGTAAAAGAGGTATGTGAGCTGCATGCCGGACGCCATGATACTGGTGTAGAGCTGGAGCTGGGACGATCTGCATCACACCAAGAGTGGGGCGTCAGTGAGGGAACACCAATCAAAGCAGCTCTATCAGGTTTGCAAAGAGCAAGCACACACGCACGCGTATTTCTTGTTGAGCAAACGTTTGGTGAGCACGTTTTGGATGCAGTCCACGCAGTTGGAGAGCACTGCAGCCGTGAAGCCAATCGGATGGAACGACGTGTCCGAGAACGTGCAACAGACCAAGCCGATGACAATGGGCAGCAACGACAGGTTGACGCGCCATCCGGTCTTTTGGCCCAGCAGCAGATACGTGAACACGACCGAAAAGAACGGCGAGGCCGATTTGACGGTTTCTAGAGCCAAAGGCGCCAACAAAAGTCCAGTTCGTCAATCAGTTTGTTTGACCCCATGCAGCCAAAAGGGCACTCACGCGTGAACGAGACCGAAATGTACTTGAGCGCCGTGAGCCCCAGCATGACGGAGAGAATGCGGATGGCGCCGAGGATCACCATGTCTTTGGTGCCTTCTCGAAACGCGTGGACGATGCCCTGTTTACAGCGTTGCCAGCCGACCAAATGGATTTCAGACGAAAAGCCGCAGAGCACCGACATGAACAATTGCGCAAACGAGAGCAGATTCGAGTCCACTTTGAGGGTCGCCAGCACATAGCGATTGGTCCAGAGCGCCAATAGACTGATGAGATACCAGACTGGGTCATCAAGGCAAAGTATCACCAACAGTCAGTCCAGGCCCAGCAGGCCAGAAGCGATCCACACTTATCAGTCACATACGGCCAACGACAATGGGCACTTTGTTGTTGGTATTGTGGAAGATCTCAGCGATTGCCGCAGTCTTGACCATCTTGTCGTTCGTTCTGATGCCTACACAAGCTCACGATAGGGCGAGCGGCGTCGTATCAATACTGAATCCAAGTCAAAACTGGTTGCTGTTGGCTGTTTGAGCCGAGCCAGAAGAAGCAGCACACACAGACACAGACACAGACACACACACGTCAAGTCAGCTCTGATTCGTCCCCAAAGGCGAGTTGCCGAGTGAGAGGAACAGCGATCGCGTGAGCCTCGACGACCTGCAGAAGAAGAAGAAGAAGAAGAAGAAGAAGAAGAGCTTTGGAGGATCCACTTTTTCCTTTGCTTCTGCCCCCACCACTTCCTTTCACACACACACACACCACACCTGAAGAAGCGAGCAAGTGCACCACTTCACAAAATTTGCTTGTTGCGACTTTGGAAGCCAACTTTGGAGCCCAACCAACTTGATGTTGGCATACACCCACCTTGCAGTACATATGTGGTGTCGCATTGGACTTCGAAAATACATACCCTCTGAAAACATCATGCGATAAGATGACCAAGCTGCAAGGGGTGGAGCACCCAAGCACGACCTGGCAAACGACATGCCCGCGCCGAATGTTTTGCAGCGGATAGGGCTGCGGCACTGCCAGCTGGTGTGTGCACTTGGGTTGAGTACGGCCGTGAATAGTGTGGTCCACAACCTCACTTCGAAGAGATAGTGTGGGCCACATTTCTGTCCTGTGAGCTATAATTGGCTCTTCACCCAAATGCTAGTGGTGAGATGGCATCAAAAGCCGGTTGCGTGCTGTGCGTTGCACTAGGAATAGGCTGTGCGGCACACGGAGATGGGCGCGAAAGCGTCTCGAACTGCACCTGATACGGCGGGCAGCCAGTGCACCAACGAAGTGGAGACCTTTGTCAAAGTGGCTCCGTTGGATGACCCGCGCCATGACCAAGACGACGACCCGTCCCAAGAAGTCGTCGGCGGGGATGCCACAACGCGCAAGGGTGGCCTGGTGTCGCGTATCAAGATGAAAGACAGCAACAACAATGAAAGCAACACAGCGGCATCCAGCAAAGAGCCCAAACTGGACGTCAAAGGTGTGGAAAAAGAGCCCGAATTGGATCTTTCCAGTGATGAGTCAGATGTGGACGACCCGACCGTCAAGTTCTTGCCGCCGGGTGATTCGTCCAAATCAACCAATGCCAAGTCCAAGACCAAAGAGTCCAAAATGACAAAGGAAACCAATCCAATATCTTCGGTCAGTGCCAATTCCAACAAAGAGAAAACTGCACCTGTGTCATCCACCAAAGAGATTCGAGCAGCGTCACCGATAACCATCAACCAGCCGGTACCCTCCACCGATTTGGAGGACACCAAGATCTTTGTCACGACTTCCAAGCATTTCCTGGCGCCAATCAATCACAAATCGTTTGGAACAGAACACGAAACCATCAAAGACTTGGGCAAAGACAAAGAGAGACTCCAAGTTCACGATGGAGAGATGGACCTATTCAAACGCCCAGACAGAGAACGAGAAAAAGACAAAGATAAACACAAAGACAAAGACAAAGACAAAGACAAAGACAAAGACAAAGACAAAGACAAAGACAAAGACAAAGACAAACAGAAAGAGAAAGAGACCGAGGCAGAGAAAGCGATCCATTTTGATCAGACACTCGGCGTAGCTTCCACGCCTGTTATCTCCACGACACCTTTCCAGAGAAGCTCACCACACCAGCACCAACGCGTTCGAAGTGACCGATCACAAAGCCCCCCGGTGAGATTCTTTACAAGAAAGCAGGTACACTCGCTGGTTCTTATTGTGAGATTGTGCGGTGCCGTGGCAATATGATAGAGTGTCGTCGTCTCTGAAATCGACTGGAACGCAAAGACATCCCAAGATCAAGCACTAGGTTCTTTTTCACGAGAAGACATAAATGTCGCTTCGTCAGTGCCTGCAGAATCCATTGGTGCGGTCCACACCGCTCATAGCCGGACCCATTCCACAGAAGCCAACACGGCGAGTCTAGAGCAAAAAGTAGCAACAATCGAGACGGTTCTGAAGCGTTTGGATGCCACTGCAAGTGGACCAAACAAGCAAACGGAGAGACGTGAGGCCACGGTGCCGGCTGACCATGAACGGCTGAGTTTCACAGACATCGAGTCGTCACTGCTGTTGGGACTGGATCAAGCACAGCACCAGCCACAGCCCAAGAGTAGGAATAGTAGTCGTGAAGGTTTGTCCAGTCGGCGGAACTCCAAGTCACAAAGTCTCAAGCTCTCGGACGCTGACGAGGACATCATGAACGAGATCCTTGGACTGTAACTTATGAAAAATGAAGCCTCGTCTCATACCCGTTAGAAACTAGCTCCGTTTAATTCCGAAAGAAGGCACCGTGTGGTGTCCTGTTAAGTACGCATTCTCATTTGGGTTGGAGATCTGGGGGAAATCCGGCACAGAAGCAAACCATGGCGCAATGGAGACGCTTCGCGTTCTTTGACAAGGAACTGCTCAAGGACGGTGGTGGCTTATGGATGAAAGTGGGTCGTTAACTGGTTCTTTGTCAATTGAATGGGCATGGTCCGCTGATTCTGTTGATTTTCAGGGCGTGGAGATCACGTGTATGAATGCGAACCGTGGCATGCTCGTCATCGGCGACGCCAATGGCTTTGTGCACATTGCGAATCGGCAATTGGAAGTACGGAAATTCCAGGCCCATGAATACTTTGTGTCGCATCTCGTGATGGTGAGGAAGCGCAAGTCAAAACTCCATTGAGCTTTTGATCTCGTGGCCCGACTGGCAACTGAATCGCCGTTGATGTCACCTTCTTTCTGTAGCTCAAACGAAGCAACGTGCTCGTGTCCATTGGTGATGGCTTTGATCCTCGAAGCGAAGAGCTCAAAGAACAGTCGAAGGCCGTCGCAGATGCGGGTCGCGCGTCCAATCCTGCTGCTGTCGCCGAGCACGTGAGTTTTCCTTGGACGTGTGCCGATGTCAAGTGCACCGACACAACTGACATCCAGCGCTGACCTGTCACCGCAGCAAATGTATGCGAACCGAGACGCTAGCAAAAGTACAGCCATCGTGCGACTTTGGCGAACCGATCAACAGGATCGCGATGGCAAACCAAAGCTGCTGCAACAGATTCCCGTCTTTGCCAAAAAGGTCACACTTTAAAAGCCCACGCATATGGACAAAAGGACGAAGAAGTACTAACTCCAATTTGGTGCATTGAGTAGTTTCCTGAAGAAGCTGTCACAGCATTTGCTGTCAGCGACGATCTCACCCAGTTTGCGGTCGGATTACGCAATGGCGCTGTCATCTCGTTCCGCAGTGACTCCATGGTACTACAACGAACACCTTGCGAGTCTAAGAGCGTGGTCACAACACTCATCCACTGGTGGATCAACCTGTTTTGCATATGATTAGCGACGATCGGACCGACCACCAACGCTTGTGCAAGCTGCTGGCCAGTACCCCGTTACCGGGCTTGCCTTTGCCAGCAAACCGCTGTCCACCACCGCATCCCAGAAGTATCTGTACGCGACCACCCGCCGTGGCATCACTTGCTACCATTTCGCACCGGAAGACACTTCGTTGATCAGGTCGCTGGCCTCGTCCAGTTCCTCCAGCACACCACCGTGACCTGTGGTGTTGGACGAGCGTGGAGTTGATCTGAACTGCAGCTGTGTGAACGAAGATGGAGAACTGGCTGTTGGCCAGTCGGACGCCGACGAGGATCGTGGCGTGTGCTTTGGCTTTGAAGGAGAGAAGCGGTATCTGCACTTTTTCAAGCACTACTTGCTCGTGGCTCATGTAGATCCGAGAGGAAGACATCAAGTCAATGTGTACGATCTACAGAACAAGTTCATTGCGTTCAACTGGACTCTGACCCACACAAGTCGAAGTGTTGGTACTTCCCGAAAGCCACCGCTGGCTTCTTCTCCTGGTTTGAGAAATGCTGCCGGACGCTTTGGACTGGATGAAATGGAGGAAATTCGTCATGTGGCGTGTGAATTTGGATCGATTTTCGTTGTCTCTTCGGTCGGCCACGTGTACCGTTTGACGGAGAAAGACACGACTTCGAAGCTCGAGATTCTTTTCCGCAAGAACTTGTACTCGATCGCCATTTCGCTCGCGTTCAGCTCGAACTACGACGTTAACAGCATCATGGACATCTTCCGTATGTACGGTGACCATTTGTACCAAAAAGGAGATTTTGATGGTTCTTTGCGACAGTATGCGCGTACTATTGGCCATGTCGAACCTTCTTATGTGATCCGCCGCTTTTTGGATGCCCAGCGAATTCACAACCTCACGGCGTACCTTGAAGCACTCCACGAAAAGGCATTTGCCAATGCCGAGCACACGACGTTATTGCTCAACTGCTACACCAAGCTCAAGGATGTCAAAAAACTCGACAAATTTATTCAACTGGATGACGATCAAGGCATCCTTGTTTCTTCCCATGACGATCCTGTGCCATCAAGTGATGGTTCATCAGCGCCGAGAGCTGCAATGAATTTCGATGTGGAGACTGCAATCAGCGTGTTGTGGGAAAACTACCCACAGCACGCACTCACGTTGGCCACGAAACACGAAGAGCACAGTTGGTACCTCAAGATTCAACTGGATCGCATCAGTTATCTCGAGTCGGAGGATTCCACTGCGTTGTCCGCAAGCGAAAAAGAGCGTGTGGCGGATGCTCTGGAGTACATCAAACGGTTGGATTTCTCCCAGGCAGATGCCAATTTGAGAAAATACGGGCGAACGCTTGTCACCCACTTGCCAGAGCCTACCACGGAGTTGCTCAAACAACTCTGCACAGGCAAATTCGTACCTGGCAACCCGTCCCTCAAGTCCGACCCGGGTGATTTCCTGCACTTGTTTGTGTCCCATCGCGCGCAACTGCGCGAGTTTCTGCAGTACATCGTCGAAGTCGAGAGCGTCAGCAACACATCGATCGGCAACACGCTGTTGGAAATGGTGTTGAGTGACGGCGCCGAGGCAGAGAAATCCGAGGGCGAGCAAAAGCCTCGACTCACCCACGAAGAGAAAGAAGACGCGGTAATGGCAATTCTGGACAACCCACGTGTTCGCTATGATGAGGACCACGCCCTGATCCATTTACAGATGCACAACATGAAAAAGGGCAAACGCTTCCTGTTCAACAAGCTGCATATGTATCATATGCTCGTGCAGCATCATATCGAAGAGAATGACGACCAGAGTATCATCGAAGAAGTGCGCAAACACGGTGAGAAAGACCCCAATTTGTGGTCGCTCGCGCTCAAGTACTTTGCCGAGCGAGGACCCTTCCCAAAGGGTCAGGACAAGCAGCAAAACGGCGAAGAATGGAAAGAACTCAAGCAATTGCTTTCTCTGATTGACACGAATCCCGTGATTCCTCCTCTTCAAGTGGTGCAAGTACTCAGCCAATCCAAAGAACTGCCTGTGTCAGTGGTCAAACAGTACATTGTGAACCAGTTGCAACACGACGAAAAGCGCATCGAAGAAGACGATGAAAAGATCAAAGCGTTCAAGAACGACACCAAGCAGATGAAAGAAGAGATCGCCCAGTTGAACACCAAAGCAGTGGTCTTCCAGGCCACCAAATGCGATCTCTGCGGGCACGACCTGGATCTTCCGGCAATCCATTTCATGTGCCAACATTCGTTCCATCTGGTACACTGAACCTAACTCCTTCCTTTGGTTCCCAATCGCACTCATTGTGTTTGTTTGAACAGAGCTGTATCTCGGAGTCAGAGAAAGAATGCTACACTTGCTCAGCGGATCATCGTCACATCATGGGACTCAAGACGCGACTCGAGCAGAACGCCAGCAACCACGAACAGTTCTTCAACCAGGTTTGTCAACTTCGTACGATATGCTACTGCTTTGGCGCCTCTCATCTCTTCTGTGCCTTGCGTTCTGTGATCTCTTTGATAGCTGGAGACTGCCGCCGATGGCTTCAATGCGATTGCCGAGTTCTTTGGCAAAGGCATTTTCAAGAACGAACAGCCCGATTTGGATGCCGATGTGGCGTATGATCCGCGTTTCAGCACCGATTTCTGAGCCTGATGACGGGATTTGTTTTGTTTTTGTCTTTTTGCTCTGGGTTGATCTCTTTGAAGTCGTCTTTTGAATCGAGTCGTTCCATTGACTGTGTCAATCATACTCGTCGTCATCGTCATCTGCATCACCGTCGTCACTGCAGAGATCCACAACCTCACGGGCAGCTGCTTTGGCTCTGCCTCGGACGTTAACTCTTTTGCGCTTGGTCGGTGGCTCAGTTTCACTGATTAGTCTCTCAGTCTTGAAGACCGGGTGATCATCGTCATGAGTGAGGTCCACCATGGCAACGGCAGCTGGTTTCTTGACGCGTGAACTGGCTTTGCTCTTGGCGGTCGTTTGGGGAGTCGACTTTGGCTGCTTGGTGCGGGTGGACTCACACACTCGACACGCCTTGTTCTGCGACGAATTGATCAACGTGCAGACAAGACACTGCCACACGTGTTGTGTTGCAACAGCAGGCTTCGGTGCTGCTGGTCGTTTGTGCTTTTGGTTGTCTCGAGCGGTCTTTGTCTCCGGTTCTGCCAACGAGAGCTGGTCCATTTCTCGCTGCAACACCACCGCGCATTGGAGATTGTCCAGGCGTCGACGTTCCGCTGCCTCGGCGACTTTGCGTTTCAAGTCATCTGCTGTCAGTGGCGGCGAAGTGGGCGACAAAGACCCTCCCAAACGGACACATGAATTGCCGCCAAGCAATTGCTGGTACTGTCATACACACCACGAAAGCCCAGTATGAGCCCTTCGCGTCAACTTAGCAAAGGAAAAGACTTCAACCTTGATGCGCTTTTCCGCCGCCAGTACGGCCGATCGGTTGTCGTGTTCGAAGCGACTCGGAATGGGATGGCGCAAGTGGGAACTGTCAATTCTCTGTGGGCACCCACCAACCGCAATGCAGCCATGCTAAGTTGACGATTGATCCAGATGTCAGAGTTTTCAATGCAAAAAGGTACCTGGCCCTGACCAGCAGCAAAGAACTTGACGGCTTCTTGGCCCACGAGTCCTCGCAGCACCAAGGACTCGGTCTCTTGCTTTAACTCGTTCATAAACTGACCAAAACAGGAAACCAATGGGTGCACGTAGCAATTTTCCAGGACCAATGGGATTCTACCTTGTAGAACGCCGCGTTGTGGGGTCCATGACGCTGATGATGCCAAGATGTGTCGTCAATTTTGCTGTCACTCTTGCACCAGTCAACGAGCCCCAATCCCGTCAAGAAACACACAACGCACCATGTGGGCCAACTCGTGCAACATGGTCTCCAGAAGCGCTTCGTACGGCAGAAACCGATCGCAGTTGGACGATGGACGCACTAAACAACAGTCAAATTCCACAAAGAGAAACGTGTCAGCTGGTGGATGCCATCGAGTGACTTGAACAAGAAACGCCATCGCACAGCGGATGAGGATTCTAGCGCCGCGATTGACATTCATGCCAAGTAACTGCGGGTTCTTTGGGAAGAACTCGGCCAAGTGCTTCACATGGAATTGGTAGTGGCAGAGAATGGGCAGGACTTGCGCCGCAATGCGCTGCAATAGACTGAGCGCTTCCTGCTTGTTGCCAAACCGCTGCAAGGCTGTGACTTTGTCAATTTCAAAAGCCACCATTTCCTAACTGGTACTTTGCACCACTATTTTTTAACATCTAACAGATACTAGAAACCGTTGAAAGCTCGAAACAGCAACCCTACCTCGGTCCCGACACGATCTTTCAGCTCATTTCAAAGGTCACGGAGCCACTCCACACTTCAAATCGACGGGTCTGGCAACCCGTTTGGAGTGTGACGCCCAGAGGTTACAGAACCCCCTTTGATGGAGCAACTGCGCTGCATAATGAAACTGCCGCTTTGCTCAGACTGCGGCCAGTTGGTGGAACCAGTGGTGAAAGCCTGGTTGCTCGTTGAGGGGTGCAACCAACGATCTTCAAGTCTGCAATGGTCTTGGATCCAACAAGGGTCACGTGCGAAACCACTTGAAGCCACTAAAGCGAGGCAGAGAGAGAGAGAGAGAGAGAGAGCTGTCCAAAGACTCCAGCGCTGGAGCTCCCACTTCACGATTTCCTCGTCAAGACTCAAGTCCTCTTCTTCCAGAAAACCGCGAAGCCGTTCATCATGCCGAAGAAAGACCAGAAGCAACAACAACAACAAGAACAAAAGACCGACAAGAAGCAGCCGGCCAAACAAGAACAGCCAAAGGGTGCGTGGATTTTCTGTATGATGCAGAGAGAGAGAGAGAGAGAGAGAGAGAGAGAGAGAGAGAGAGAGCACGAGCCAAGAGCAAGAGACTGATTTGTGTCGTTGATTATGTAAAATGCAGAACAACCACAGAAGAAGGGCGGCAAGAAGAAGTAGAGTCGATGGCCTAGGGAGAGCTTTGGACGACAAGATGAAGCTCTTCTACTGACTCTTCTCAGCAGCGATCCAACTTGAAAAAGCGAAAACAACAGAAACAAGCAACCAACAATCTCACCGAAATGGACCAAAAGGAACCCAACCATAAAACAAGAAAAAGAACAAAACAGAAAGATAAACGAGCACCAGCAGCGCAAACTCCCCGAGTTGGAGACTCAGGCAGTTTCCTCTGACACTTAGAAGCACTTCGTTACCATTTGCGACAAATCGCTGTAAACTATCAGTACACCCACAAAAGCAAAAGAAAAAAAGAACCCCATTGTCCACCCGAAGTTGTTGCTTGGCTTGATCTCTTGACTCAAGTTCACTGGTGTTCTTTATCAGCCAATCAGAGCTCGAACGGGATATCATTGGTCAAAATTGATGCATCCATTCACTCCGTTAAAGTACGACACTTTGGAAAACCCCAGAACGCCGACATTACCAAGCAGGTTGACCAGAGAATGGCTGGGGCAAGTGATTATGCGCGTGAGTTGCTGAAGCGCCAGTTCATCGGTGAGTTATGGAGAGGAAGGGAAAAAGACGAGCAAGTGGCTGCGCAGAGAGCAGTCGATGGATGCCTTTTGCCGTCTGACTGGCGGTCAGGAAGCGGAGCGGAGCGGAACTGATGCGTGAACTGCAACGTTGGTGTGGAGTAGAAATGAGTCGCAATCCGCCAGAGGGCGTCTCGGTGGGGCTCGGCGACGACGAAAACATCTTCAACTGGGAGATTCTGCTGGTTGGCCCTCCAGACACACTGTACGAGGGCGGGTTCTTCAAGGCCGCGCTGGAGTTTCCGCCGAATTTCCCAAACATGCCACCTAAAATGACGTTCAAGTCGGAAATGTGGCATCCCAATGGTGAGTTTTGGCTTTTGGTGAACGATGCGATTCTCTTCATATTCGCCAAAAAAAGAGAAATAAATGCCGTCAACTGACCACTAGAGTATTCATTTTGCGAAATGCCGTGGGTTGATGTGATGCAGTGTATCCGAATGGCGTTGTGTGCATTTCGATTCTGCATCCGCCTGGAGAAGATCAACTCAACCAGCAAGAGACAGCGGATGAGCGATGGCGACCGATCCTCGGTGTGGAATCCATCTTAGTCTCAGTGATCTCCATGCTCTCGGACCCCAATGATGACTCGCCAGCCAACATTGATGCTGCTGTGCGTTCCATGTGCTCCTCGTTGTGCTTGTGGTAGACTCTTAAGGGTTGACTCACCACATGGACGTGCCTTTGTTTGCTATTTGCAGGTGGAGTGGCGAAACGACAAGGACGGATTCAAGAAACACTGCCGTCGCATTGTCCGCAAGTCTCAGGAAGATATTTAGGAGATCGATCCACCATCCATTTCACTCCAACGCGCCTCTCGAGAGAAGGAGAAGGAGAAGAAGGAGAAGAGGAGGAGGAGGAGCAGGAGGAAGAAAAGCAGAAGAGAAACTCAAAAGTCGTCGTAGAAAATCCACAAATGCATCCACCAAAGAGACAACCACTAGAACTCCACAGGCATCATACATCATTGGCCGTTACCCATGCTGGGGTTGATTTGTATCTGATAGCTATCGGTTAGCGAATCTGCTCTGCTTGGTGATACCCAAAGGGCAGTTCTACAACGGACGGACGGACGACCACACGAGTGAACTCAGTCAGCAAAGGGATCCACAAAGACAAGACCCGCCGGCTTTCCTCTCCACTTGCCGCCCGATCACAGCATGTTGTCGACGCTAAGCCGTTCGCTGGCTTCCAAAGCTCTTGTCAAGCGCCACGGCGCCTCGCTCATGACCCAACGAGCTGCACACAAGCATACGTACACGCTTGTGTTGGTGCGCCACGGCGAAAGCGAATGGAACCGCCAAAACCGCTTCACGGGATGGTACGATGTGGAATTGTCGGCCAAAGGCAACCAGGAAGCCGCGGCGGCGGGTCAATTGCTGAAAAAGGAAGGATACACGTTTGATTTGGCGTTCACGTCGTATCTCAAACGCGCCATTCGCACGTTGTGGCATGTGCTAGAAGCCACGGACCAAATGTGGATCCCGGTCAAGACTTGCTGGCGACTCAATGAACGCCACTACGGCGCGTTGACGGGACTGGACAAGAAAGAAACCACCCAAAAGCACGGCGAAGCCCAAGTCAAGATCTGGCGCCGCAGCTACGACATTCCACCGCCAGCGTTGGATACCAAGAGTGAGTACTATCCAGGCAATGAGGCCAAGTACAAGGCCCTCAACAAGAAAGATCTGCCGCTGACCGAGTCACTCGAACTGACTTCCAAGCGAGTGCTGCCCGAGTGGAACGACACCATTGTACCCGCCATCAAATCCGGCAAGAAAGTGATCATCGCGGCCCACGGCAACTCGCTGCGTGCGCTGGTCAAGCACTTGGACGGCATCTCTAAGGAAGAAATCACCGAACTCAACATCCCCACGGCTGCGCCGCTTGTGTATCACCTGGATGAGAACCTCAAGCCCATTCCCCACAAACATGCGATTGCGCCATTGAACGGGTTTTATCTCGGCGACCAGAAAGAGATTCGCGAGCGCATCTTGGGCGTCAAGAACCAGACCAAGTGAACCCCGTGACTTGCATTACTTTGTTTGTGACCCATGCCACGAGAGAATAAGAGCATAGCAGAGTCCAATGGGTGAAAGGAAATCAATGCCATTGAGGATTGAAAAAGCAATAAAAGAAGCGGAATGGTTCACCTTCTTGAAAGGTTTGTTGTTGTGTCGCTGCTTGTTTGGCTGTGGCGATGACTTGTCCTTCTTGTAACTCTTAGTCAGCCCCCCCCCCCCCCCCTTCCCCTCAGAACTGCGATGAACCAGTGGCACCTCTGTCTTCATGAAACACTGCACCTCAGGCGTTTGCTCCGACTGGTCATTACACATTCTTGAGCACCCCGTTGCGTGTCACTCTCTGTGGTTCTGGCATGAACTCGCGTGAAGAGACATGCTCAGCTGAAGCGCACACCGGTGCTTTGCCTGTGTGGTTGCGATTGAACTCGTTGTGGAATTCCTGCGCATTAAACTCGACCAGTTTGTTGCACGTTGCCACTCGCCATGGAATCATCCAACGTGCAAAGGAGCAAGTCCATGAGCCACAGAGTATCCCACGACATCCAAGTGGCTGCCTTCACAAGCAGCGACAAGAGTTCGGAGAACAAGGTCCTTCTCACCAAGAAAACGACCGATTGCGCATGACTCCAGCAGATACATTCCCTGCATTTTCAACAGTACATCGTTCGCAATCAACCCATGCACGTTGCTCACAGAGTCCAAAATGTGGCATTTTCGGTCACATTTGCGGACTCTCGACTTGGTGGTGGTCCATCCATTTGACAACGCCGTGTCTCCACTCTCACTGCCTTATCCGTCGAACATTTCACACATTTCATCCCTTCCGCAGTCATCAGCAACTCCACAAATGGCTTGAAATCCTTTTTCGGTTGCTTCTTCGGCTGCTCTTCTGGCCGGTTGCAGTTAGTCTTTGGTCACAGAGCCATCGTATCATGCCAGGTTGGCCCATTCGAAGCTAGTCCGAACGATGGCTAGCTGGGTGCAGTGGTGGTAATGCCATATCGAATCGACGAGCGCCAGATGACTCTTGTAAACAGCATGCTCAATGGGCTGACGTCCTTCTATGTCTGCGTTGGACAGCTGAAAGCAAGAGGTGTAGTCGAAGAGCATTGTGAGCTTCTCTAATCGATTTGCGCGACGCCGCTTGTGCAACTGGTCAGCTAAAGCGCGCACTAGTGGCATCGCACGGTCTGGACGGGTGGAATGTCGTAGTCATCCGAATATATGAGGTCGACATACACAAGAAGAAGAAGTGCGGGTCTTCCAGTGATGGCAATCCATGGATCAATGACTTCTTTTTATCCTTTTATGGTGTCGTTTTGGCTTTCAACTGACTGCTTCTTACCCCCCCCCCCCCCCGTCAACAAGGAGAAACCCTTCTGGAGCTACGGACGCACGAGTCACAAGTCTTTGGTCGATGCCACAACAGCAGTCTATGCCGACAGTTTCTTGGCTACTTGCGCAAAGCTCTCGCCCTGGATTTCCGCTACACCCAGCTCCAGTTCCGTCGGCTGACGAGAACCATCGCCACCTGCGATGGTGCCCGCGCCCCAAGGGCTTCCGCCATGCACGGCGTCGTTGTTGAAAAGTGCCGGTGCGCGGTACCCCAACGGCACAAATGTCATTCCTTGATGGGCCAGGAACGGCAAAGTGGAAAATGCAGTGGTTTCCTGGCCGCCGCCCTGTAGCGCGGTGGAGAAAAAAAACCCAGCAGGTTTACCGACCAATGCACCCGCCTGCCACAAGCCGCCACATTGGTCGAAAAGTGCCTTCATCTGGGTGATCACGGCACCGAATCGCGTGGGCAGTCCAAAGAGAAACGCGTCAAAGGTCTTGAGTGTGTCCACCGTGGCAATCGGGTGGTCTTTCTTGGGTGGTGCATGCATCTTTTCCAACACGTCTTTGGGCAGCGTTTCGGCCACTTGAAAGATCTCGACGGTCACCCCGGGGACTTTTTCGACTCCCTTTTTGATGTGTTCGGCCATGGTGGCCACATGGCCATACATGGAGTAATAGATGATGGCAATCTTGGTCATCGTTTGGTCGGATGACGGGCGACGGCGAGACGCGGAGCAAGGGCAACACGACAACAGCTTGGCGCTGCAGCAAGTCGATTCGGAAGTGACCGAGTCTAATGGGGGAATACTGTGTGTGTGTGTGTGGGCTTGGACGAATCCTGCGAAAATGAGTGTCTGGGCAAAGAGCGATAAGATCGCGATTGGACGCTTTTCTGCTTTTGGATGTGAATGAGACCTTTCAAAACAATTGTACTGTGCTTTTTTATGAAACCCACAACCGAGTGTTATTGAGCAATGCTGCGCGATTTGCTCAATGGAACTTCAACTATTCCATGAACTCTCGTCGTGGCCCAGTGCCTCAAAGGGCATCTGCTCGTAGTCCTTCCTTCGACTTCTCCATTTGGCACCCGCTCGGGATGGTCGCTTTCCTTCACCGGCTGCTGGCAAGCCTTCTTGATAGAGTGCCTGGATGTTGCTGACCTCCAGGTCCATCGCCAGTGGAGCATTCTGATCGCTCTGGTGCTGTTGCAACTGGTTTTCCAGAAACTCACACGCCGACAAAGTCAACTCGGGCGAAGGCCAGCGACGAATCTGCTCGCACATGGCCTCCAACGCCTCCAACGACTTGTCCTCCGCACAACTCAGCAGCAATTGCTCCAGAGTGGACGCGTTCAAGGGCTTGGTATTATCCAACTCCCGAACAATCTCGACCAGCCATTGGCTCTCGCCTTGGAAAAACTCTCGAAAGGCTTCCAAGGCACCGATAGAATTCTCATCAAAGCCTGGGTGGTGGTGGCTGTCGCTGAGCACTTTGCATAGCAAACGGCTACAGAGCTGATGGCGCTGCGGATGCGAAGCCAGCACTCGCACCGTGTTGTAAAGCAAATCACTGCAGAACGGGTACGTCATGTCGTTGGCTTGCAGAAGATCAAGAAACAACTTGGCGTCTTCATGCGAGTGGCACATGCCCACAAAGCGCATCATCAAGTACGTGTGGTCACCAAAGCCGTTGGCAATCGCTTGAGCAACCACTTGCTGAGCCATCTCCAATGGCGAACACGACTGGGGATCCTTCTGAAGCTCCAACAAGTCATTGATCGCATCCATCGCAACGGCGTGATCTGGAATGCTTTCCACATACCGATGAGCCAGATAGCAGAGCGCAGCACCATATATGTGGGGATTCAGTTGCACTCCGCTGGCTTTTGTTTGCTTGCACCAATCGACAAACTGTCCAACCTCTTTGCGTTTGGCAAAGAACCCGAGAATCAACGACAACCGATTGGCGTTGTCCGGCAATTGCAGCGTTCGTTTGGCATCCGACGCGACTCGTTCCACCAGTTCACGGTCGTTTTCTTCACAGGCGCGCCACAACGCCAAACCTGCCATTGAATGATTCCTGTCGACGAATTCAGGGTCATGCAACTGGGTCCTTTTCATGAAAAACTGCCACAGATTCATTGCGGACACGAGCATAAGCCGTGAAAAGAGCATGCTCACAGTGTTGGACGTCACCTGCACGTTCAGTTCAATCATTTGCTCGTAGATATCCACCAACTGACTCACATACTCATATGTTGGCAGGTTATTCGCCTTACAGTGGTCTATGCCATGCGAGCAGGCAAGCACAGCAGCTTCCCAGAGTAGTGGGTTTACGGCAAGTTGCTCTTCCGTAAACTCCAGTGACTCAATATGGTTCCACATCATGAGCGCGCGCTCCCATTGGCCCAGCTTGCAGTACGCAAAGACCATCTGCGTGTACACGTGAATCGTGGGGTTCATGTCATGCTTGCGCATGTGGGCAAAGATCTTCAGCAACTTGTCCAACCGCTCGGTTCGGCCATATGCCGTGGCGATGAGTGACAAAATGCGCGGATCCTCTTGAATCTGGTCGATGGCATCCAGCTGGTTGTTTTCATAGAACTGCACCATGTGTTCGAACTCCTTGTGCTTGGAGCACGTCTGCATGTATGCGTGGAGTACATCATTGGTCGGCTCTATGTTGCTCGTCACCAGTTCTTCATACAACTCTTGCACTTTTTGCAACGAATGAGACGAATTGGCACGCATAACAGCTGCATAAGAAACAGCATTGGAGGCCACGTTGCCTTGTTTCAATTTCGCCAGGATTTGGGCAGCTTTTTCCTTGTAAAGATGCCGCCCACAGACTCGAAGCACACTGTTGTAGCCTTCTAGCGAAAGCGGTATTTCCAGTCGTTCGATCTCATCGAAAACCTCGATTACCTGGTCAGCAAACCGGGCTGAGTCCAAATCTTCCGCAATCGGTTTGTCGTTTTGCCCGGTGTACAGGTACACCATCTTGCGTGCAGTTTTCCACTCCTGCTGACGTACGCAGAGATCAATCATCTTGGTCATCTGGTCTTTCTGTAGTGGCGGCATCTCGAGTTCTTCAAGGACTTTGTGGAACATCATGACATGCTCCACGTCCTCTGTGTCCAGCGCCACCTTGAGGCAGTGCATCAGCGTCTCTTGCGCTTTTTCCACGTCGTCGAGTACCGGAAACTCTTTGAAATACATGAACAGCACTTTCGCCGTTGCGTTATCTTCTTCTGCGCGGATGCACGTCTCCAAGGCTTTGAGGTAGACTTCGGATCGACACGGCAAGTTGCGCTCGTTCATGGCTTCGAGAAAGCGCATGGCTTTCATCCACTTCATGGAACGGTGGCAAGCCAGAATGGCATTTTCATATACCAACGGGTTCATTTCGTACGAATCCGTAGCCGTTTCGAGCATGCGCTCCACGATTTCGCTGGCCAGTTGCCAGTTGCCTGTCTTGGCGCACGCCTTGGAGGTCAGCTCGAGTGTCGACGGAGACGGCGATACGTTTCCGTCGCCAAGACTCGTGTACACTTCGATCACAAAGTCGGCGTCGTCCAGCGCGTCGGCCGTCATGACCATCAGCGATGCGTCCATGCCGTGCATGGTAGGAAAGATGAACTCTTGCATCATGAGCCGCACCAGATCGTATGCTTCTTGCACGCGTGCAGGGTCTTTGGAGGGCTCGTTGACCATGTTTTTCAGCACTTTCAGCTGCTCTTCCGTCACGCGCCGTGGAGGCTCCACCTTGTACCCAAACAGTCCATGCTTGAACGACGAAAATCGTCGCTTGGGCATGTCAGTCCCATTGTGCTGGTTGCAAAGAAGCAGCAACGAGGCACTGTGCTGCGGTGGATTCGCGAGAGGACTTGAGGCGCACGAGACTGCCAGTGAATTCGAGGAGCTGCCGGCGCGTCGGCGGATGGCTGCCTCGCTGTGGTGACTGCGCAAAGAGCTCCAACGTGGCGGCAACCGCCACAGACCCCGGCGCATCACTGACTCGGCTTGCATGCTGCACAAAACCTGGATACAGCACCAAAGTCCTTGAGCCGCAAAAAAGTGGAGATACCACCACCAACCGGTTTTTGTACTGATTGGGCCATTAACTGTTGTCGTGTTGCAGCATTAATCACTTAACGGTGACGAGTATAAAGTTCGAAAGTGCGTCAAAAAAACCTCGCTTATGGGAGCTCATTGTGTGTGACGGCCCTAAGGTTTTTTCCCCCAAGAAAGGAGGGGAGGGAGCTATTTGATTCTGTAGTGGCCTGTCCTCATCATTCAAATCAATTTGCGGTGGTGAAAGGCACTTTTCAGCCACATTCAGCAGATTCAGCAGAGAAAAAAACACTTTGGAACGCCAGTCATGAGTGCGCCCTCGAGTCCCCGCAAAACCGCGGCTGAAAAACCGGCTGAAAAAGCGCCAGTGGAGCGCAAGCATGTGGAGCCCACTGCTTCGGGCGAGATTGAACGTCTGCCAAAGCCAGACAAGGCTGCCCACGAAGCGGAAGTCGGCAAGATCCAGACCGAGATCAAGAAGCTCCAAGAGCGTCTGGTACGTGGCTGTTGCTGTTGCTGCACAATGGGTGGCTGAAAACTAATAAACCATCTGATTCTGATACCGATCGCTTTTCTCTCCAGAATGCCCTCCGCGCTGAAATGGATGCCGCCCAAAGCGGTCGTACCAGCTACGGCGAGCAGATCCAGGCCGCCAAGGCCGTTTACAGCGAACTGCGCGCTGAAAAAGACAACTTGATTCAGCAACGTAACCAGATTTCAGCCAAGCTGAAACAATCCCAGGAGAAGAAGGACTCCAAGATCAAGGCGCAACGCAACCTTCGCTCTGGACTGAAGTACCACACGGAAGAAGACATTGACAAGCAAATCGCGACACTGCGTCTGCAGCAAGAGACCCGCTCCATGAGTCTCAACGAAGAGAAGAAGCTGATCAAGGAGATTGAGGCTCTGCAACAGAGCAAGCAGCAAGTCAGCAAGTTTTCGGAAGAGCAAAGCCAAGTGGACAAGCAGATGGAAGACATCAAGGAGATCCGCGCGCAACAGGCCAAAAAGAATGCTGAAATCGACGCCGTGCAGGAGAAAATGAACGTGCAGAAAAAGAAACTGGACGAATTGTACGAGAAGAACAACCAGGAAAAAGCGCAGGACAAGTACCCCGTGCTGCTCGACGAACGCAAGAAAGTCAAGGCCCAATTGGACGAAAAGTTCAACAAGATCCGCGAATTGCGCGCCGCCTTCAAGGACGCCAACGACAAATACTTTGCCAACGTGCGTGCTGCTCGGGAAAAGAAGCGTCTGGAGCGTCAGGCCGAAGAAGAACGTCGTAAAGCCGAATACGAAGCTAAGTTGGCCGAATACGAGAAAGAAATGGCCAAGATCCATCCCTACCAGGACGAAATGGACCTTTGCGATGCTTTGGTGTCCTATTTGGAAGGCCAGTTCGCCAAGGAACTCAAGGAATCTAGCGATGCCAAGGGCGACCACGACAGCAAGACCGACGGGGTGGTCACTTTGGATGGTATGAAGCCTCTGCAGCGCAAGGAGGAAGACTTCATGGTGCTGGGTGCTCGCAAGGGCAAGAAGGGACCCAAGAAGGGCCCCAAGAAGGTCACCAAGCTGTCTCTGCCCATGGCTCGTCTGGAATCGTTCTCGACCATTGGTCTGTTGCCTCCTGCGACGGTTAGCGCACTGGCAGACTCCATCAAGGCCATCAAGGCCAAGAAGGAATGGTTCAACGCGCAGACTTCCCATGATGAGAAGAAGAAGAAGCTCCAGGAAGAAAAGGAGGCTGCTGCTGCTGCTGCCAAGGAAGCCTCCGCTGCTACTGCTGCTGCTGCTGCTGCTCCGTCTTCGCCCAAGGCTGCGGCTGCGGCTGCGGCTGCGGCTGCGGCTGCCCCCGTCAGCAAGAAAAAATCTGCCAAGAAGTTCAACGCCGAAGATCTGAGTGCTTTCCCATCGCTCGGTGCCGCCAGTACGACCGCCAGTGTGACCACTGCATGGGGTCCCGGCATGGAAGTCCCCGTGGCCGCCGCTCCGGCCGTCGAAGCCTCGGAGGAAGCTGTGGACGACGAGCAAGAAGCCGAAGCCGAAGCCGAAGCCAGTCAGTAGCCTTAGCTGTCCCGTCACTTTCGCTCTTTTGCTTTTTTCTTAGGAGCCCCCGATCTAACGCCACAGCCACAGACCCAACGACGATAGGAGGAACACGCATCGGATGGGCAAATGTCATGAGAGCGACGACAACAACAAGCTTTTTTAGATTTGAAGAGGATGATTTTTTTGATGTGTTTCGGTCGGTTCATTTGGCGTCCATTTGCTCAAAGAGTTGCTCCATTTTGGCCGTCTTTTGCTGTTCGGTGGCTGCCAGCAGATGCAGAAACTGGTCGGCCAGCTTGTCCTTGAACAAGAGCCGCTCCTCGTACTCCAGTTGAGCTAGTTGGTAGTTAGTCTGGGCGGTGCGGAGCCGAGGGCAGATGCGCGTGGCCAACGCGCGCTCAAGCGTATTTAGCTTGAGTTGTAGCACCTGCAGATCATGTTCGTAGTCACGACTTTCATCATGCGGGCCGCTTCCAATGGCATCGTCGTGGGCTGCAGTGCTCTTCCACACGGGCGTTCTCTCAAAGCAAGCACTCAGTCGACGTTTCAGCATGGCTGGATTCAGATACTGGTACAGCTCTTCATCACCCTGCTGACTTGCCGCTGGATCCAACAATGAAGTTGATGGAAGTGTGGAAGGGGTGGATGGAGCGGATTTCGAGATGGACGACGAAGTGATCGCTGACAGTTTGGCTTCTAGTTGCTGAAACTGGCTCATCAGTCGAAGTCGAAGTTCCTGTTTCTCTTCGACTTCCATGCTGGCTTCAGTGAGTTCGTAGGTGGCTTGATACAGTGCAAGGGAAGCGTCAGCAATGCCCTTGTCTACCCCCTCAATCTTGTCTCGCAGCACTTTGGTGTCTTCAGCAAGCGACGAATCCATGTTGTCTAGAGTGGTGCGAATCAGTTCTAGCTCATCGGTTTGCTTGGCATCTTTGTCATGTTCCAGCTGAGGGAAGAAACAACACAATTCGGCTGAAAGCGGGGCTTGGTCAAGTCGAAGAAGAAGATACTGTGGCCCACAAGCCGTCCGCATGGGATGTTAGAAACGGATTTTGTTGTTGAACATACAACAGCACCTTGGTGTGACGCTCCTGCTCGATCTGATACAGCATGGTTCGGGTCACTTTAAACTTGAAAGCGATGTCGATCAAGCAATCCGCCTTCATTTCTTCAAACAATGACTTGGCTTGCTTGTTTAGAAACTGTGTAGTGGATTCCAAATCCTGTTAAAACGATAGAAACGGACACCGTGATCCACATTGCAGTAGATAAGCAAGTTGATCTCCCACAAATAACTAACGCCATGAATATATGATACAAACGAACAGCAATGAATTACCATCTCCATCAAGTTTGGACTCAACACGCTGGTTAGTGCAAGGGCGACTCGAAAGACAAATTTCCATCCATCCATGAAGAACACATCCCAGACTTGTGCGAGTGTCACTATCGAAAGTGTCCGAGCAAAAACTGTCACAAACCACTAATCATGCAATTCCATATGGCATAAAAGAAAAATTAGTGGACTCCATTAAGTAAACGCATGCGCCACAAACCTGGGTGACGAAAAAAGTCGGATGCATCCCGATGCGACGAAGATGCTGAAAAAGATCGCGAAGATATAGCTGCATGAGCTCATAAAAGAGATAGATGGACGAGCCCATGCTGACATCATTTAGCAACACAATTAGGTCGCGTGGGAGTTGCTTCCCAGAGTACAGTATTCGAATATACCCTGGCATGCCGTGCTTCCACATCTCAGCCATTTGGTACGACGAGATCATGGTTGCCATCAGCTGAAAAGTGGTTTCTTGTGCATAGAGATCATCTTGATCGCTCAGCATCAGCAAAGCCATTGCTGCGACATAATTCATGCCCTATTGGTTCAGCAAAGGAATTAGCAATTCCCACGGAATTCGGATTTGAGGAATGTGTTTGACCTGGCAGTAGCCGACTTCTGGAAAGCACATCGCTGTGGCCTTGAGAGTGTTTTGTAGTTGTCGTTGACCACTACCTGCATCAGTTGAGGAATCAAAACGGATGAATTCAGTCAAATGATATGGAAATCAGTCACGGCACCGTGCAGGAAGAATTGATGTGTGCCAAACGTTCGGGACACATCGCGAAGGATCTCGCCGTCGTTTCCGGTTGTTTTCAGCTCAACTTTGTCTTTCTCTGACGTAAGGTTCAGCAACTAGTGGAACAATTAGATGCTGCTTCCTTGCAACTTGCTTTCCAAGAGAGGGAAGTCACCACCTTTAGATAGAGAGATGTGTTCGGATATGCTTGGCGTTCTTGCTCATGCTGCCCATAGTTAGCCTGACGGGTGTAGAAGCTAACCATCGCAAATCATCATTTCATCCCTTTATCTAGCACCATGTGGTCATCCTAATCGCCAAGAATACCCACCGGAAGCGTTTGGCTGGTGGGAGACCATATATCTGAATGTACCAACGGAGCAACCGCTTGATGCGCTTGTCATCATGAAAGAAGCGACATGTCTGCTGCAAGCGAACGAGAACTTCGACCTGATTTATCACAATTTAACCATTCCACGATTCAGCCATTTAGCCTTTCAGCTACTCCGTTATGATGGTGGATGGGAGGAGCGAAAAATGACCAACCTCAAGCAATCCGCAATGACACGTGAGATGAAGAACCTGAACGAGCCGCTCTCGTTGTCGCTGGCGCGCTTTGATCGCTTTGGTTTTATCCTGGAGTTGAGTTTGCTGCTGTATCTGTTGCTGAAGAAAAGGAGGCGGTGGCAGTGCCAAAACTGGTGATGTAGCTGGAAGCGCGATGTGCTCGCACTCCATTTGGAGCCTTTTGGTCTCACCAATCTGATCGATCACTCTTATAGCAGTTTCACCGTTGAGGTGCCCACAAATCTGAGTCTGAGTCCCAGTGTCCTCTCACTAAAGTACGAGCCTTTTAGCAACTTGGTTGTCAGTTGAGTCGCGATGTTGGACAACGTTGGTACGGTGCTGGTGAGTTGTGTGTGCATGCAGCTTTGAGCCAATGAACGGCTGAATTATGGGAGTTGATGACAAGGTGAAATGTTCGTCGATGCGTGCTGAATGTCATCAATGATGGATCAGATTGGTTCCAAAGTGGTGCTTGTGCCCTATGAGCGTGAGCATGTGCCCAAGTATCACGGATGGATGGAAGACCCGTGGCTGCAAGGTTGGTCGTCTTCACGAATCCATCTAGTCTTTGGTGCTTGAGATCAATGCTGATGTTGATAATGGTTGTTGACTGGATAGAAATGACTGCGTCCGAGCCTCTTTCGCTGGAAGAAGAGTATCAAATGCGTGACGCTTGGCGCCAAGAACCAGACAGTAAGAATGAAGCCATCGCAGTGACTACAACCCCAAACGAACGGCATTGAGCTGATACTGTGTTGTCACAGAATGCACGTTTATTTACTTGGCCAAAGATCCGAAAGATGACCAGGAGTTTCTCTCTTTTCGCGACGCAAACGCTGTCGATCGTGAGTTCGTCAGTGTCAAGCATGGCCAAGAAGGTGTGCTAACCAATTCACTCAACAGGCATGGCTGGCGATGTGAATCTCTTTTTCAACGACAAGGACGACAAGACCAATTGCGAGATTCTCGTGATGACAGCGGAACCTAAATATCGTCGAAAAGGATTTGGAGAGGAAGCAATCCGACTCATGATGACCTTTGGTGAGTGTTGCTTGGCATTTTCAACAACCAGCAACAAGTCACTGATTTGGCTTTTGGCGCACTATAGCCATCACCAAGCTCCATGTCACTCGTTTCTATTGCAAGATCCTCGACACCAATGAGGCTTCACTTCGCCTCTTCAAACGGTGAGAATCTGACTTGAGTGACAATCGCTCTATGGCTGCCTGGATTGCTGACAGTGTCTTGCGGTGGATGTCTGTAGATTGGGCTATCGACAGTGCAATTACGTGACTGCGTTCAAGGAATATGAACTGGAGCTTTTGGTATCGGATCCAGTGTGCCAATCGCTGTTGGAGACTACCGAATCTTCCATGAAAGTCCTCAAACTAGAGTAACTTAGAAATCCCAGCTGCCATTTGATCCAAACACACTCGAGTGATTATAGAAATCCATAGTTCGTGGATGATTGCTTTGCGTTAGAACTGCGGCCACATCCCCTTCTTGGGTAGATCAAACCGGTGTCATTTCGTAACCGATTGTGGTGGCTTAGGGAAAACTGCCGCACGCAGCAATTAGCTCCAGTACTAAGTATTGGCAAAGTCGACACACCGATGGAAGCCACGACAACTATGCAAGTACATAATGCCGAGATGTCTGATAAGCCTCCAGAGCGGCTATCCGCGATTCTCAGGTCATGCATGGACCTGAGTGACATTGTTCTCAAGCCCATTGACGATTCTGCTTCATCGGTGGCACCGATTTCAGCAGGCGTGATCGTCAAAGGAGACTTGGACGGTATCGCGGAAGGCGCCGAATCAGATGAAGATGTGCGAGTTGCTGAAAGCACCGCCAAAGTGACGTCTTTCGAGTGGGGGGTACACTCACGGAAGAACACACCAGACCTCTGGGATCAGATGCGAGAGCTGGAAGAAGCGGATCGGTATGGCACCGCACTTGCTCTTCGCGCTCGTCGTGAACAAGAGCAACAAGCGAAAGCGATTGTGCATCGCTACGAGACGGCCCACGCCTTGGGTCAAAAAGGCAAAAAGATGCTGAAAAACGCCTTCGTGAACAAACCAGCCGTTGTGGACACGACGACTTCATCGTCTCCACCACCGTCCACAGCGTTTTCTGGCAGGGACGACCAGCCACAAATCCCATTCCCTGCCAATTGCACCAAGGAAGAGCACCTTCTGGTCTACGAAGAGAATGATGTCAATCAAAGAGCTGAAAGTCCCAACGACGAGGCCCATACCTGTTCAGTGTCTCTGACCAGCCACAGTCTAAGCTGGAGCGCTGCGAGCCATTCCCATGCGTTTGTGAGTGGTCTGACTCGCAAAAAGTCGGCGATGATCCCGCTAGATGCGATTATCGGCGCCAACAATCGCTTCATCGGTGTCTTTACAGTTCACTATTTTGCCCCCACTGCCAAGGGATTGCGTAAGCATAAGTGGGTGTCTTTCCGTTGCTCAAGCTCCGACAAGGCATTGGAGTGGATCGACGCCATCCAGTGCGCTGTTCGATGGCACGCCCGGGTGCCACCCGACGCCACGCGTCGAGTGCTGGTGCTGGTGCGTCACCAGCCGACTGTCTGGAGCTTTTGGCAACCTGTTGTGGAGATCGCCAACATTCAGCCTCACGTAGTGTCAGTGGCGGACGACAGCGAACTGTTTGAATGTGGTGCCAGCAAGATCTCCAGCAACGAATTTGAGAGCGTGTTGATCCTCGCCAGCAATCTCTTGCTGGCCGTCTCGAGCTTTGTGCAGGGTTTGCTGAGCTCCCCAAGAGAAAACACGGAATCTTCCATTCCAATCGCGTTTGCGCCCTTGCAGAAGAGAGGTGGAGCCTTTAGTCCCAAAAGCTCTCCTCAACATTACGCCAACATCATCTATGCGCTCATCAAACGCCAATACCAGCTTCAACACGTGCTGCTTTGCTCGCTAAAAGACCAGACGCCACCGCGCATCGCTTTCGAACGACTCAAAATCGTCTCTGGCGAGTCTCAGGATGGCATCACTTGCTCAGAAACCGTTGAACGATCGCAACATCCCAGGACACTGAATGAGCGCTTGCACCAGACACTTCAGAGCCACCACAAACAACCGTTGTCGCTGACCAAACTGCGGTTTTTGCCTGTCGCAGCGCATGAATCGGCGGACGAATGGAAAGACGACAACGAGAGTCGCTACCACTGCATCAAACTCAAAAGAGTGAGATATGCAAACACTGATTGTATCCAATTGAAGCTCAAGGCCCCGAAGCCTTTGGCGGTGCTGACAAGCGCAAAAGACCACAACGAAATAGACAAGGAGACGACGACGGCCAAGAAGAAGAAAAAGCAGACAATCGACGTGCAACAAGTAGAGTTGGAGAGCCTCAAACCTCTTCGTCTGTGCATGGACCAACAGCTGGAGACGACGATTCCAGCGTCAGCAAGACTTATCATTCGCCAACAAGTGATCAGGCGAGTGATGGATGAAACAGTTCCGTTGGCTTGACGTGGATTTGGTCATTGCTATCAGATATACATCGGTTAAGACTTTATGAAAAATACCTTCTCAGAAGCAGAATCACATGTAAGGGCAGTCAATGAATGCACAAAAATGCATCATTGAAGTCGCGAGTCAATGCACAGATCTCATTGTTATCCCGACATTGCGATTTGTGGACTGGCGTTACGTTTGATAACTAACGGTTATGTTATTTAGCTTGTCATTGTTTCCCCACCACTAACGTTTGATTGACCAATTTGAACGTGGCGTCCCAAGATGCTGAGTTTGCTGCGAGCAAGAGCCAATGTCGTCGGACTGGACGCGGTGCGCCGCTTCAGCGCTGCTGCTGCCAAGGCTTCGTCTACTGTGGCGCCATCGACGGCTTCCGAATGGCTTCGTGAGATCGAGACGAGAGCTGAGAAGCATCAATTTCTCAAGCGCAACTTGCTCCAGAAAATGCTGTGGACCGTGCAGACCAAAGACGAACTCAGCAGCGTGCTCTCGGCCATGAAAATCTATGAAAAGAAGAAAGTGGACCCCACGCCCAACTGTGCTGGCATCTTTGTCGCGATAGCGGTGAAACTGGACGCTCTCGATTTGGTCCAACAGGCCTTTGAGTCCAACTCTCGCTTAGGCCTATTTGTGGAGCCCGGCATGGCGGTAAAGCTCATGACCCATTTCTTGAATCAAGGGGACGCCGGCAGCGCGCTTTCTCTGCTGGAGACCATCCAGAAGAACTACAACCTCAAGCCCAATTGCCACCTCTACGATGTCATCATTCGTGCGCAGATCGAGAACAAGAACGTTGAACAGGCCATCCAAACACTCGAACAAGCCATGTGCGTTGTATTTGCGCAAAGTTGACAGTCGGGTGGTTTGAATGGGGTTGGTTGATGATAGTGGTGTATGTGTTTTGTGTGTATGTCACAATCCACAGCGGCGAGAAGAAGGCGAACCCCACGACGTTCAGCAACGTGCTCACGACGCTTCTCAAGCAGAAGCAAACAGCCCATGTGAGTGGTTTATGTGTTTTAGTGGGGATTAGTGAACACCACCGAACGGACTGATCGACTGACTCACTGACTATGTCATGCGTAGATGCTGCAAGTGGCCCAAATGATGAAAGATGCCAACATTGAGTTGGACGCCACGACTGAAGCGCTCGTGAAACAAGCGGAAGCCGCCGCCGAAGCTGCCCAAGAACAAGCCAAAGAAGAAGCGGCCCCACAAGAAGATCCTGAACAGCAGCAGCAACAACAACCAGAGGACAAACCATCCTCGTCTTAGAGCCTCTTAACCCCCAATATCAATCATTCTCCCCGTTAGACTCTCCTATTCTTTCTCTCCACGGACCAAAGAGAATTATGGCGCATAGCTACTTTGAGTGCAATTGCCGACTCGCTGTGTTAGCCTGCCCACTGAATCGTCAAAGTGTTGCTGGTGCTGTTGCCCAGCTACAAGAAATGCTTGACAAGCATGATCCAGAGCACACACAATGGTTGCGGGAGACCACACGAGAATGGGAGGAGCGAATAGTTTGTGTCTGATCTCCAAGGTCGATATCATGCTGGCGTTAGAGGAGGATGACCCTCTGCCACGAACTGCTTTCCATCCCACTGAGTCGATTCATGTTGTCCGTCTTCATCCCCAGGACCACCACCACCAACTTACAGGTCATGCTCAGGCGAAAGCGTGCATCTCGCTGAGCAAAGTGCTAACAAACTTGTCCTTTGAGCGATCCAAAGCCTGAGAAGCAAAGCATTGCAACTCAAATCATAAACCATTGTTGGCGACTCGCTCCCACTGGGCAGAGCCACGCCAGTCGAAGTAGAAGGTAGCCATATTCTTCGACGATAGCGCAAGTCGTGCAGCTCAAATCGGTTCTAGCAACAGACGGATTTGACGATATGCATATCCATGTCGTTCGTGGTCCAGCTTTCCTGCTTTTGTCTCTTGATGTACTCTTCTACAAGACTCACAGAACCCAATGAACCTGACGGAATTGCATGATCGACAGAGAGGGCCCCAGTCTCTCAAACAAAAGATACAACACTTGATGGGTGGGCCGTGTTGATCGGGTTCGAGGACTTTCTGTTGCTTCGGATGATCAGACTCTTGCTGAGACGAAAGAAAGCGAGAGCGCATGAAGTTTCGTTGGTGTCAAGGCTCTTGCAATTGAACCGAGCGACCTGGTCATCACCACTTTTGGCCTCATGCACCCAAGCGCAGATGGATCAACGCAGCCAACCAGCCAGCAAAGCACCAAGTCGAAGGCTATTGACTGCATCTGCAGCACCAACATGTTTGGTCAACGCAATTGGCTCCCGTGGCCCTTGGCAGCAAGCCACTGGTTGAAGTGGTAAGGAAACCCAGGCGAGTCGGATGTGGTGTGAGCCACATCATCCTCTCACTTGGGGTTCAGATTGCCAGCAGACAATAATGCTGACCCTCGTACAAGTGATTGTTGCAGTGTTGGAGCCATTTCCCCATGTCGTCGACTTGATTTCACTGTTTCTGATGGACGTCTACGGCATTCCACCAGAACAGGCCGTGAGACGTCAATGGCGTGCATTGTTGCAGCACCAGCTGACCAGTTTGGCGTTCGGCAAGCACTATGCTCACTTTGAAGTGATCGACGCCATGGTGGCCGCGGCGTTGCTGAACCAGCTGGTGGATCTCAAGAAGCTGTTCCAGTACAACCCGTTCATCAAATTCTCCAACGAAGATACCAAACGACACCCATTTGAACGCGCAGCGGCCCAAGGGAATCTGCAGATTGTTGAGTGGATGGGACACTACCACCGCCACCACTGCACTCAGCAAGCCATGATTTGGGCCGCGCTGAACGGCAAAGAAGCCGTGGTGCGATGGCTTTGTGACCAAAAACTGACGGCAAATGCACAGGATGCCGCCGAGGAAGCCGCCGAAAAGGGATTCCGAGCCATTGTGGAGCTGTTGGTCGCGGCACAAGTGGTCACCTGTGTGAAATGCGTGATGGATAAGGCGCTGGAGAGTGGCGACATGGCGTTGGTGACGTGTTTGGATGCCAACGAGTCGAACACCAGCGAATGCGAAGCAGAAAGCCATCTTGTGGACTCTGTGGACAACGTGAATGCCACTGTCAACCACGCGACGGGCCTTGCCCTGGTTGAGAAAGGAGGCGTGGCGTTGTTTGCGTGGCTTGCCGATCGCTTCAAAGAGATGCCATTTGACAAGGAGTTTCTCGTGGTGGCGTCTCGTGTGGGTGCGCTGGAAGTCGTCCAGTGGCTCTACGACCGTTCGTTCGCTGGCGACATGGGTCTGGCCCTACGAGCGCTCGAGGCTGCCTGTGGAGCTGGGCGGTTGGATGTCGTGCAGTTCTTTGTGGGCCATGGCGTAGTGCCTGGCTCGTTGGATGCAGCCGTGACGAGTGGCAACGTGGAACTGGTCAAGTTTCTTCAACAAGAGTTTGGCAACCGCGTCGGGTACTGTCACGAATCGGCGGCAGTGCTGCAAGCCATTGGTGAGGGTCATGTTGACATGGTGCGCTACCTGAGTCCCAACTTTACGACGACGTCAGTCGATTGCAACACCAGTCTTGCCTTCCATGCGTCCATGAAAGGAAGCTTGGACATGATCCAGTTCCTCTTTGGCCATGAACTGACCCCAAGTGAATGTTTTCACGCATTGCGCACTGCCATCCGCTGTGGTCACATGGACATCGTCAAGTTTGTGTACTCGGAAGTGAAGCGAATGAATTGGTGGGGTCACGACTTGCTCACTTTTCGCCATTTGATGGACGCACTGGATGAAATCGCACGAAAGCATGACTTTGAAGCCGTCACGTTTCTGTTGGATCGAGAAGACCCGGGTGAAGCAGATTTCGGAAGCCTGGTGGGCACTGCCATCCACGCTCGGAGCGTTGAGGTGGTCAAGTTGCTTGACGAAAAGAAAGTCAATGGATTCCATGGCATGCTGTTAGCGGACGCGGCACGCAGTGGATCGATGAGAATGGTTCGCTTCCTGTACGAGTCTGGACGCGATCGCAAGAGCACCAGCAAAGGTATGGAGTATGCGTGTGCTCGGGGTTACCTACATATCGTGAACTATCTTCACACGAGTTGCCACGCGACCTGCACTGCGCAAGCGATGAACCAGGCAGCTCGGAATGGTCATGTTCAAGTGGTCAAGTTTCTCCATTTCAATCGTCAGGAAGGCTGCACAGCCGATGCCGTGCGCTTGGCTGCTAAAGAGGGTCATTTGGAAGTGGTCCAGTTCCTTCTGACGCATCGACAGGAAGGAAACGCTCAAGTAGCATTGGCGATGGCTTGTCGATCGCCCAACGTGGCGCTTGTGCAGTGGCTCGTGGAATGCCTGGGTCAGCAAGTGGATGAGCGTATGTTTCGAGACGCGGCAGCATGTGGGTGTTTGGAATCCGTCCAGTTCCTTCACAGCCAGCTATTCAATCCACGTGGCTTAGAGGTTAAAGTACAAGGCATCAAGTCGGGTGGTCGCAAGCTGTTTCATGGTCGGTCTGGCAAGGTTGCTGGCCGCGAAGCTCTGAGTTTGGCTGCGAAAGGTGGCCACTTGGCAGTTGTTCAGTTTTTGTTGGCGCAGGGCAATGAGAACCACGTTCAAGATGCACTGAATCTTGCCGAGGAGAACGGTCACCATGAGATTGTCCACTGGATCGTGAAGAACTATCCCATGGAGTAACTGACGAGAAGGAGACTCTACGCGCGGGTATCCATTGGACGATTGGAAGACGTGACCAAGAGCGTTGTGTGGTGGGGATCAACGCTGTGCTGTCATTCCGAAAAGTATTTCGTTAGTTATTCCAAGTGGAACCGTTCAAAGAGTCAGCGTTAATGAGTGCGCCATGCCCTGGTCAATAGATCAGGACTGTCCGTCAGCCTTGAGGGTGGTTGTAAAGTCTTCATTCACCGCGCATCCTCCTAGAAACACCAAGATGCAAACACGCCAAAAGCTCTTCGACGATCGACCTGGTGTTGCCATTGCTGCTCTTCATTTGCTGCTGGAATGAACCATCTTTGTCTAGAAGTGTTCGACTCCAAAGCTCTTTGGGATCATTGAGCGTGCCGTATAGTCACGGATTCGTATGCTTGACAGCTCGCACGCAAGAAGAGTTGTCCACGACTGCAAGATGCTGTTGCTGGCGGTGTCCAAGGTGCCTCAGCGCAATCGAGAAATGCTCCGTAAAGAACAAACAAGTCTTCCACATCCTCTCTTCGAGTTGGGTGTCAGTAAGCGATCATCTCTGTGAGACTCGACTGGCGACCCAGTTCGACATTGGACAACGACTTGACTGACTCTTTGGCTCGAGCGGAGGTCGCTCAATCCTCAATCGACTGTGGTGTGGTGAAACCAGATGCGGTTTGAGCACCATGAGCCTCGTTCTCACCTTGAAGAGAAGAACTTGTACGACCCATTCGTTTCGTCTCGCCTGGCAGTGAACGATTTTGCTCAGAGATGCGATTAAGTGCTGCAACAGAGAGTGGGTGTGGTTTGCTATATCGCTGTGGAGTGAAGCACTTTGGACAACCTTATGATGTCGGATAGAAGCGCTGCGGTGACGTTTCTGCAAGGTTGGTGAGATTGGATTCTGCTTCCTAGATGTGCTATCGCTTGCTTTCTCTTCCCAAGCTTAGGACTGAGATCTCGACAATGGTAGAGTCATTTGGTGTGGGGCTGATTGAGTATGCTCGCCACTGGTCGTACCAATGGCCGACAACCAAGCAAAAGATGACCCTGCATTTCCAGTTGGCTCACAGAGTCCTCAAAGACAATTGGTTACTAAGTTGGCTCACAGAGTCCTCAAAGACAAGTGGTTATCATACCGTCTCTGTCCTACGAGCCTGCTATGGTGAACTACAGCGGTTGACAAGGCGGGATCATCATCAAAAACGTCACTTCGAACCACGTGTGCTTCCTCGGATCGCACGGCTTAGCACTGGGTCTTGAGATTAGGCACTGGCGAGGTCTTTGTCTGGGAAGTCTGTTTGTTCTGGGTGCTCGTCGCGATGGGGAACATGCCGTGTCCGTTCTTGCTGTCCTTGGCAGCCACTTCATCCTGCAAGATGTCCCAGTGCTCCACGATCTTGCCGTCTTCGACGCGGAAGATATCGACGGCAATGCTGGGCGTAGTCTGGTTGGTGAACTTGGAGTAACGACCGTGCAGCCAGACAAGGCCAGCCTCGGAGGCGACGGAGTCCAGCTCATAGTCGGCGTTGGGGTTGGTGGTCACGAAATCGCGCAAGGCTTGGACGCCGTCGGCGACGTGGGGGTTGTGTTGCAGGTACTTGTTGGCGTTGAAGTACTGGTCGACGGCGGAGAGGTCATGGTCATGGAAGACTCGAGTCAGGGCCTGCACGACGAGTTGCTGGTTGCGTTCATCCTGTGGGGCCTTGCCACTCACAAATGGCGTGGGGAACATTGGTCGACCACTGGCAGTCTCGTTGTCGGGCACGTACGTCTGCATGACATCCCAGTGCTCGACAATCTTGTTGTTCTCGACGCGGAAGATGTCAACGACAGCGAGAGGCTGGGGACCCCATCCGGTGACTCTGGCGTGGTTCCACACGAGATCGCCTTGTTCGACCACGGCGCCGATCTCATACTTGAAGTTGGGATTCTTCTTGAGTTCTTGGATGACGGAGCGCAACGCTTCCTTGCCGTCGGGGACGGTGGGATTGTGTTGCGTGTAGACGTCGCCAAGGTATTTGTCGACCGTGTTTGGTTCGAGGTTGACGAAGAGTCCGGTGACAGCATTGACGGCGATTTCTTTGTTGGAAATCGCACTGGTTGTGCTGGTCAGGGTGGCCATGGTGAGCGCAGATGCGACGGTGATCTTCATGGCAAAGGTCTGTTGTAGATGGATTCTGTCGAACTGGTTGTTTTGTTGGTGATGAAAGGGAAAGTGAACAAGCCTGGTGACCTTCCGTCCGAAGGTTTGTCAAACGAACGAGCCAAGCCGCTAGTCGTTTTCGTACTTGCAGTTACCAAGCCGTGTTTCAAGAATTGCTTTGGGTGTGGTTAATTTTTGGTTCCAACCAATGGCCTGCGATGGCTGGCATGTCGTCATTGCGCGCTGGAATGAAACTTTCGGCTGTTCGTTGCAGTTGGTGCAGCACAAAGGATCATGGAGGACTGGACGTTCTCTATGCCTGGAGACAATTCATTGGAAACGTTCCTGCTTCAGCTGTTGAACGTCTAGGAAGTGATGGGGGGGGGGGTGTAACACCACCAGTAGCCGACGCGGACATATATTGTGTGATGCATCATCAGATGACGGATCAGTCACATTGAATACTTGATCAGTGAAATGGCTTTGAAAGGCAAAGATCTGTGTGGTGGAGTGCTTTGGCGACAGCAAAGGCATGATCGGTTACACCCGCTTGGCTTGGTGGTGATTGTTTCGCATCCAATTCAGTCACAAGAGCTGAAAGAGTCGAGGTGAAGCTACTGAATCGAATTGTGGTCTGGCCTTTACAATCACAACAACCCATGAAGAGCCGGTCGCGCACAAGAGAGAGAATGTGTGTGTGTGTGTGTGTGACGTCACAGCAACGTTGTGGCTTCGTTTCTTTCCCGACAGAAGTCGTCAGGCTTCTTTTTAGCGTTTCACTGAATGGGTCGAACGCATCCGACGATCTCGTTCCAATCGATCGCAACACCAGCACTGCAAGTGATCGATCCACCCACAGCCGTTGATGCAAGTCACTCAGATATACTTACAAACCACATCCATCATGAGATACCAAGAGTCCTGCTTGAGACATGATGAGCTCATGACACACGCCGTGTGGGACGGGGCTTGGGACGAGGGGATCGCCGTGACTCTTGGTGTGGGGAACCACGTCTCGTCCAACGTGTCCACTTCGTGCATGGGTAGACCATAGGAGCCAATGACCCGTGTACAGCCGGACCCCTGGTTCCGGTGGAGGATGACATAGCCTTGGGTGTTGGTCGTTGCGGCGGTGACGAGCAATGTGCCCCAGATTCGACACGGCGCGACTTCATGCCACACATATTCGTCTCTGGAGCGAAGTGGGTGGTGGGCGGCGGGAGGGTCCAGATCCATTCCGCCAATGTGTGCCGCTGGGCCGCTGGGCCGCTGTGCCTTTATATGGCATGGTTACCGGGATGCGAACGAATTTCGTTGTCGCTTTTAAACCCAAATACATATCGTCGCCGCTGGTTGCCGTGGTCATGGGCACTGCCTTTGTTTTCATTCGGCGCCTGCACGCGTCAGAATCCAGGCGTTGGACCACCAGCGCATTCGGTTCATGTGGGGTCGAAACGTGATCGGTTGGTGTGTTGTTGATATTTCCTCCATTCCCTGAGATGTTCGTCGAGTGCGCTCCGGTGAAACACCAACGTTGACTTACTTGACCATGTGTGAGGTGGTGTGGCCGGTAGATTTTGAAGCCTGGCGACATATCTGCTGGAGGTCGAAACAAGGTCGTCTCCGCGCGTTCGAGGTGCCTTGTTCCAGTGTTTTGGTTGCTGGAGGATGCGAGGTAGGTGTGATTTGATTCATATTGCCGGGTTCTTTGATCAACAGAAGGGCTTGTTGCACCGCCGGCCGTTGATGGTGGTCGTGCAAGGCTAATCCACCCAACTCCGGTGGGAGACAAAGAAGTTGCCTGCCGAGTTTGTGGCGTTGGACGGTGGGTCTATACTGGTCCGACCACCAGAAATACCGTTGAATCGCGTATATTGCCTTGAGGGTGCTGGGCTCTGGGGGATAGAATTGACAAGTGAAGTCAATCTGGGGCTGGAGAACGGTGATCCAAAACAGGACGCGGTGGAGCAGCGTCGTCGTGATATGGCGCAATTAGCGGCAGCGAGTCTCGACGGATGTCAACCGGTGAAGCCAGTTGACTACAGCGAGATCCGTGTGACCGATTTGAATGCCTAGATATCGGGTGGTTTCCGTGGTGGATAGGACACGCAAGGCGTACCACGACGGCGGGAGTGCTCCGATGCGTCGGCGCGGATGGGAATCAGGACACATTTCGCCGGCTGGATCTTCAAACCAGAGAAAAGTCCAAATTGGCGGACACACGTCAATGCCGCTGGGACTTCGCACCAGTCCGCCATAAAGAGGACTGAGTCATCTACAAACGCCTGAAAGCGATGTGTCTCGCCTTGGAATGGTTTCTGTTTTGTACACGGATTTATAGCGAGGAGGACCAGGAGTGGTGCCAATGGACATCCCTGCCGAATCCCTGAGCGGACGCGACGACGTCGTGAGACTTCGCCATTCACCATGAAACTCGTACATGTCTGGTGGTGCAACTTTTTGACCATGTCAGTGAATTGCTGCGCAAAACCGAAACGTTGGAGGACGAGAAACATAATGGCGGTCGACCGTATCATACGCCTTCCTGCAATCGAGGAGAATCGTGCATGCCCGCGATGAGGCTGCGGCGCGTCGGCCGAGATTCGTTGCATGGTACGAACGCTGCGTCTCAGTTGCCTTCCGCGATCAAACCCCTGTTGCTGGTGCCCGATCAGATGCCCAAGGAAGCTCTGAAGTCGCCGGGCTAGGATACGGGTCAGTAACCTGTATGCACTGGGTAGGAGCGCAATAGGACGATAGTCAAAGGCTTGATCCGAGTCGCCTTTCTTGCATAGCGGGACGGTGAAGGAATCACCGAATCTCTTGGGCGGGTCGGTTTCCATCTTGAGGATGCTATTGTACATGGCACGAGGTCTTTCCGGTGGTCACGGAAGAAATCGTTCGGTAGTCCGTCAGGACCACAGGCGTTGCCCCTTGCCATGGTCTTGATGGCTTCTTCGATCTCGACCGGCTCAATGGAACACAGCACCCGTGCGTTGTCCTCCTCGGTGACGTGGTGGTAGCGAACGATGGTAGCCGCATTTGGCTCACTTCCTTGGGCCCCTGCTGGAACGGTCAATGAATCTGGTGCACCTTGGTGGTTTGTGTTGTCGTCGCCGTGGACCCATGGTGACTGTCACCGGCCGGTGGTCGGTGAGGGGCGTGTGTCCTCCGGTTGTGACGACGCGGATCCTTGCGAGATCTGGAAGTGTTTGTTAATGGCATCATTCTTGTCGTTGTGTGGCAAGTCCCGAATCTTGTCCAGCAGTGGAGTCGGGATATCCACAATGTTACTGCCGGCGAAGGCACACATCTCACGTGCTCGAGCAGGATCGTGGCTGACGATGGCCAGCAGCTCCTTTTTGGCACTATCTTCCATCTGGGGACCGTCGAGGTGCTCCAAGAAATCGGGCCTCGCAAATGCCGTGTTGTTCGCCAAATCTTGGAGATCCAGCGGGTCTTCATCTGTGTGCGCTGGTCCTTTCGGTTTGGGTTTCCCCGGGAGATAGAGAGAGTCGTAATCGTTGATGTCGTGGAGGATGACAATCGGATGTTTGTCCTGATAGCAATATTCGTCCAGTGTTGACCACCTCTGCCACGCCACCTGGTGCAGGACCGCAGTGTCGTGGCCTGTGTTCTTGAGACGATGGGGATTGACGATGAGAAGCGACAACGAGGGGGTCGACTCCTGCCTCGAGGCGACCCAAATGGGCTTCTGCAGGATGACCGCTGCCATTCTGAGGGTGTTCAAGCCGCCCTATAACGAGGAGTCGAGAGTGCTCGTGAGATCCGATGGGCTTGGCCGAAGGCCGGGCGCGAAGTCAAGGAGAGGCGACTGCGTGTCGCTGTGGGCGTGACCGTCAGCTCTGTTGCGTCTTTGTGCCAGGAGGACCACGCTGAAGGTTTGTGCTGGGTGTGGCTTGGTCGCGTTCTCCTGCTTGTTGGCGTATCGCTGCTATGGCGGCCTCGCCCGTTGCACAATGGACTTTTGCAGAGCCCACCTGATGAGTGAAGTCGTGGGTGGTCGGATGGATGTGGCGGTCTGGTGTGGTGGCATCCGTGGTTTTGCAATCACGGCGGAAGTGCCCTGGCATGCCACACCGCAGGCACGGCGCCATTTTGCGTCCCGCTTGGTGATGAATCAGTATTTTGCGAGTCCCCCATTCCATCAGGAATTTTCTTCGCAATGGTTCCGGACACTTGTACATCGCGAAGACAATCTCCCACGTCTGGGACCACTCCGAGCGAGGACCCCCATGGTCCATGGAGTCCGCTGTGTGGATCAGATTGCCTGTGAGTTCGTTCAAGTACTTGATCATACGCGATACATCCAACTGCCGCGCGACATTCAAAAGGTGGACCGTGAAGAAACGACGATAGTTGTCAATTGGGGTGTCGTTGCGTGTCGTTGGTGTGGTCGTGTTGTGGAGATCTTGGTGTGCCGCCGGGAGCCGAAAGACCACCTGCGTAGTTTTAAACGGAATACTCTTTTTGTCCCAGCCCTCAGCATTCTTTCTCGTGTAAAAGACCAAATGAATGGTGTGAAGGGCTTCACAGTAGAAGACGGTTTTTACTTCGTTGAACATGGTCTCCAACTCTGGGTCCTCCCAGCCTTGCAACAAACACACGTTCTCCATCTCCATGGTTAAACGCGCAGCAAATTGCATGAAATCGAATACACAGAGGTGGTGGGGAATCTGTGCTAACAGTTCGCCCTCCACGTTATTTTCAATTGAGTTTTTCAACACGATGCGTTGTACATCGTCCAGGCAACTTTGCTCAAAGGGAGGTGCCACTTTGGCTACAGTTGTGCCGTCAACGATGCCACCAACGATTCGGAATTCCGCTTCTGTTGCCAGTCGCGGTGGTTTCATCACCGCGTGATCCTCCATGCATAGAGCTGAGAGTTGTTTGATCTCTTCGGGTTGATAATGATTGGGATTGAACAAAATCATGGTGCTGGGGTCGGGGTTCTGCGTCCGCCCCGTGAAACTGTCCGTTCAACGTACTTTGGGAAGTGGTGGTGGACGAGTGAGTGGTTGGAGTTTTGACTTAATGATGTTCTCGATGGAGTACTGCTTCGCGAGCGAGACGGTCGTGATATCCACGATGATCGCAATGAATTGGGCAAGGGTTTGACGCTTGACGTTTCTTCAACATACGGAATGTTCCCCTATGAGTTTCTTGGAATGCATTTTTTCTTTTTTGTTTTCTGTTTTGGTTTAGTTTTTGTTTTCTGGCGTGTTGGGGTCCTGGTCGTCCGACCCCTTCCTGTGTGGTGTCAGTGTCCTGGGTCATGGAGATGTCAAGTTGGGGTGCTGCGCTCTCGCCCTCGAAGAGCTGCCGGAGCTGGACGAATTGTTCTAGCACTTGCGGCTCTTCACCGAGCTCCTGGCTGGTTCTGTCGGGCTGTCGTCCTCTCAGTGACGCTACGCCCTCGGGTGGTCCGGGTGACTTCGTCCCGAGTAACACATCTTTCACACTGCGAAATGGTTTGGACGGCGCCCTTTCTGTTGCTGTTGGTGATTCGAGCACCACCAGGTGCCTTCATGCACCAATAATGCTTCGGGTTGTTTAGCCGACGCCCTGCGCAGGTCGCCCGAACACAGGTGCATATGTGACGTAGCTGGGATCGAGGGAAGCGAAGAGAAACAAAAGAACAGACAGGTTCACGCCATGTTCTGATGAGCGAGTGATAGGTTGATGTTGGTTGGAGGATCTTCCCAATGGATGTCCATTGGGAAGATCCGTTAGTGAGCACTAAGTTTGCATGAGTCGTGTGCGATAAGAAATCAGCAGACAGAATCAGCAGACAATATCCGCTTTGGTCCTCGCCAAGAAACTTGCTGTGACGCAACGTAATCTCTTGGAAGTCGTCCTGATGCGCTACGACCCCGAACGATGGGTTCTTGTCCAGATGGCGATGATGGTTGCATCTTGTGGATTCGCGTTGAGTCACTGGAGTCGACAGGAAGCGTGTAGAACGGTGGTGATCGGTAAGTCTCTCAAGCGTTGCACGCCAAGAGTCACGGCGATCCCCTCGTCCCAAGCCCCGTCCCACACGGTCACGGCTGGTTTGGCTTCGTCGTGTCTCAGGTCCCTTCGACGAGTCGCGACGGTCAACGCGTCGATCGCGATCTCTTGTGCTCTTCTGACTCGCAGCTGCAGTGGGATGGGAATGCGCTTGCATCAAAGGCTGTGGATGGGAATCGCTCAATCCTTTGCATGTGTAGCGCTCCGAATGGACGGGGAAAGTCGGACAGTGGCTGACGGTCAAGTGAAGAAGCCCCACGATTTTCATATCATGGAGAAAGACACGTCACAGATCACCGAGAGAGAGAGAGAGAGCAGCGAGGCACAGTCACTGCGAAAAGAGTGAGAGCGGGAACGTGCTTCGCGCTCCTTGAAGATGCAGAAACAAGCCGAAAGCGAGAATCAGAGGGAGCAGGGAATGCGTCCGAACCGACAAGGTGACCCCTTCGTCATTAAGAGTCCGCCTTTGACACAAGTGTTTCATCGATACGAGAGAGCAATCCGAGTCCCTTTTGCGTAATCAGCTTACGCGTGTCGCCATGGCACAATGAACAGACACTTCACGGCAGTCAGTTCGTATGACCTCCACACCGTGAAGTACAATAACGACCAAGCCATCATCAACCCTGCAGCGGTTTGACGAACCGTGGCGCACTCACTTTTCAATTTGCTTTGATCTCGACAAGCTCAACAACGCAACCACTTCTCAACCAACGTCCAACCATGACCAAGATCGCCATCATCTACTACTCCACCTACGGCCACGTCGCTACCATGGCCGAAGCCATCAAGATAGGAGCCGAAAAGGTGGCCGATGTGGAAGCTACGATCTTCCAAGTCCCTGAAACGATGCCTCCAGAAGTGTTGGAGAAGATCCACGCACCAGAAAAGAAAGACCACCCCATCGCGACCGTCGACATGCTCGAGAACTACGACGCTTTCCTCTTCGGTCTCCCTACTCGGTTCGGTGGTGTCGCGACCCAGATGAAGTCGTTCTTTGACCAGACGGGAGGTTTGTGGAAGACTGGCGCTTTGGTCGGCAAGCCAGCCGGCTTCTTCTTCTCGACGGCGCTGCAGGGAGGCGGTCAAGAGTCCACTGCGTTCTCTTCCATGCCTTTCCTGGTCCATCACGGCATGACGTTTGTGCCGTTGGGCTACCGCGAACCTGCTGTCTTTAGCAACGAAGAGGTCCATGGCGGAAGTGCGTGGGGAGCCGGCACCGTCGCCAGCGTCGATGGCTCTCGTCACCCATCGGAATTGGAGTTGAAGGTGGCCGACGTGCAAGGCGAGAGTTTTGCCAAAGTGGCCAAGAAGCTGAGAAACTGAGTTCTTCGGTAGAAGAGCGATCCTGGCTTCGTTCAAGCGATCCGATCCAACGTGTACTGTTTGTATTAACAAAGAGTTGTCTTTCGTACGATTTCCTACTGTTGCTTTTTGTTTGTCGTGTCTGCAAAGCCGTAGGGTCGCTATGGATCCCCATCGATCTCCGATCCGATCGACTGCGGCGCTTGTTGGTTGGTAATGTGCCATTCGGCTCTTGAATCTTCGTTGCGCGCTTTGGTTCTTTCCAGACCATGGGAGGTTGTTGGTCGTCGGATCTGCTCTCGAGTCTCTGCGGAGATGGTGTCTGATCGGTTGTAGCGAATGCGCGACCCTCCGTCAGTGATGCGGGTCGAACAAAGGTGCATATGTGACGTAGCTGGGATCGAGGGAAGCGAAGAGAAACAAAAGAACAGACAGGTTCACGCCATGTTCTGATGAGCGAGTGATAGGTTGATGTTGGTTGGAGGATCTTCCCAATGGATGTCCATTGGGAAGATCCGTTGGCGAGCACCAAGTGCATTTGCATGAGCCGTGTGCGATTGTTCATACAAGAGTACTCGATCACCTGGATCGTGAAAAGCGGGAGCGAAGTAGACGCGGAGCAAGTTACTCTGTGCGACTGTAGCTCGCTCATTCACGTCAATGTCATTGTGTACCAATCGGCTCTCTGTTTGGCTCTGGCAACGAACGCGACACTGGTCAGCTTGATATGCCGCTCTTTACCGTCGACATACATCGTCATGGGAAGATCACTTCGCATCTGTGTCTGCATCTTGTTCCCGTCGAGGACGTTGACGAGATGACGGATACAACGAAGAGCAGTACGTTATCTACCGTGCAGAAGCTCTGCTTACGTTGCTGTTTTACAATCCAGCATCATGGAAAACAAGTGTCTCCCAGCGCAGCAACAGGAGTGGAAGCATGGCAGTGTTTCTAAACGTTGCAGTTACTCACTGCATGTGGCTCGCGATCGTGTGGCAATGCGGACGAGTTGGTGGCAGCGTTGGATTCTCCACTCGATTGCAGCCATGCGTCAGCAGAAGCAAAGGAAAAGAGCGGACACAAGAGACCATTCTAGAACACAAAGCCTCGCGACGTGTGTACAAAAGCAATGTCTTCTCTTTCCAATCCACAAGTCATGGGTTCATCTCTCGGACCGTTGAAGAATCAGTGTCCCACTGTGCCTGGCTTTCCACTTGGCCAATCCGAGTGACCGTTGATGAGCTCTTTTGAGTGAACTGCTTTGCTTACTCATCACGTCAGCAGGCAGTGCAGATCGTCAAGTGTGTGGTGCCACGAGATCAGCTCTCTCTCTCTCTCTCTCTCTCTCACTCACTCACTTTCCATTTGGCTTCCAAACAGCTCCACCAGTCCATTGGCACAGTTTCCCACACAATGACCCGCATTGCCATCATCTACTACTCTACCTATGGCCACGTTGCAAAACTCGCCGAAGCCATCAAGGTTGGTGCCCACAAGGTACCAGGTGTCCACGCAGAGATCTTTCAGGTTGCCGAAACGCTGCCCCAAGAAGTGTTGGAGAAGATTCACGCGCCACCAAAGAAAGACCACCCCATCGCCAGCGTCGACAAATCACTCCACCAACTAAGAACGGCCATGCATTGATGGGTTTCTCGTCGGTCTGCCGACGCGATTCGGCGCCGTGGCCACGCAAATGAAGGCGTATTTCGACCAAACCGGAGGCTTGTGGCAGAATGGCGCATTGGTGGGTAAACCAGCCGGCTTTTTCTTCTCAACGTCGCTTCAAGGTAGTGGTCAAGAAACCACCGCGTTCTCCACATTGCCATATCTTGCGCATCAAGGAATGATGTTTGTGCCTTTGGGGTATCGTTCGACCGCACTGTTCAACAACGAAGAAGTGCATGGCGGAAGCCCATGGGGAGCAGGCACCCTTGCTAACTCCGATGGCTCTCGCCAACCGACGGAATTGGAATTGAGTGTAGCGGAGGTGCAGGGCGAGAGCTTCGCGAAAGTTGCCAAAAAGCTGTCCACCTGAGCTCTTTCGTAGGTCAGAAGGATCACTAACAAAACAATATGAACTCGTTTAACCGCATGTTTGCTTCTCTTTCTTGTCCTCTCCACTCTCCAAGAATTGTTGACAGACTTTGTCAGCCAACTGCTTTGGTTGTATAATTGGAGCAGCAAGTCTCGCAGCCTTCCATGCTGCGAACGCGACTCACAACGTGATTCCTCTTGGATGTGTGCGCTGCTTCTTCATTGAAGAGCGTTTGTCAACGCTTGTCGCGCTGAGAACCCATATTCAATTAACACCAACACGCAACTTCTTATCACTTGGACGTGACGAATCTCTCGCAGCAAACACACCTCGCGCTGACCCGATTCTTGTACGACTTCTGGTAAGGATGAGTTTGCGTCGGCAGAAGCTTCCGCATGGAGTGTTGCATCAGGCCACTTTCTCCGAGATCGAGGTGGTCTGTCAAGTCGCACGTGGGCATCGCGGTGTCAACGCGCAAGTCGTGAAGGACAGGTTTCAGAAGCTTGAGTTCGAGGTAGTCCCAGCAGACTCTCGCAGTGTGTTGCGCATGGCTGGCGCCGTTGAAGGCGAACAATTCCACCGCCTTCGTCCAAGACAAAAGACGTCGCCTTGAAGAGAGATAGAGAGCGAGAACAAGTCAAAAAGACCAATCGCCAGCCAGCATCCCAGTGACGTGGACTCAGAACGCAGCTGGCGGCAGTTCAACTGTCAAGAGGATCGTGTCCTGGATTTGACAGTTGGACTTGCCATCAACCAATCAGCGTGCAGTGGGGAAGAGCTCTTTGCGTAATCGGCTTACGAATCCAAGCCATCGGCATCAGCAGATCAAAGTGCAGCCGGTGAGAAGGCCAATCGTCGATGGGGTGACAAGCGCTTCGGATCGGTCTCTCACATTGCAATTTGCACTCAACTGGACCAACAGCAAAACAACAACAACAACAACCGACGACAAGGATGACCAAGATCGCCATCATCTACTACTCCACCTACGGCCACGTCGCCAAACTCGCCGAATCCATCAAGGCCGGCGTTGACAAAGTGGACGGCGTCGAAGCCGAGATCTTCCAAGTGGCCGAGACGCTTTCGGAAGAAGTGCTGGCGAAAATGCACGCGCCACCAAAGAAAGACCACCCGATCGCCTCTGTCGAAACACTCAAGACCTTTGACGGCTTTCTCTTTGGCTTGCCCACGCGCTTTGGCAGTGTGGTGACCCAAATGAAGGCGTTCTTCGACCAGACTGGAGGTTTGTGGCAGTCAGGTGCGTTGGTGGGTAAACCAGCTGGTTTCTTCTTCTCAACTGCACTGCAAGGAGGTGGTCAGGAAACTACAGCGTTCTCGACGCTGCCTTACTTGGCCCATCAAGGCATGGTGTTTGTGCCGTTGGGCTACCGCGACCCTGCGGTTTTCAGCAACGAAGAAGTTCACGGTGGATCTCCGTGGGGTGCCGGCACCATCGCAGGAGCCGACGGTTCTCGTCAACCCACCAAACTGGAACTGAAGGCGGCTGAAGTTCAGGGAGAGAGTTTTGCGCAGGTGACCAAAAAGTTGACCAAGTGAGGTCTTAAGGCCGAGAAATAGCAAAGTGTGTTGTACTAACGCTTTCGTACCAATATCCACACTTCCGTTAGTTTTGCGTCTTCTTATCGATACCTCAGTCCCCATAGTTTTGAGAGAACCAGCTTGTAGCGGTAGGTCCCGATCTCGGTCTGCACTGGAATCTGCTGTTCTCGCGACAGCAGGACCAGAGAGTTCTCATTAAATATTCCAGTTTGTTGTGTCTTGAGTCGTAGAAATCCACCGACCATCGCACCAACAACAGGAGCCGGTGGTTCTCAGTGGAACCTCTCGTCCTCTCCTTCCTGCAGTAGTCAGACCAGACCAGATCAAACAATCTTAAAGAGGCTACCAAGATCGTCTCAACAATAGTGAAGGAAGAGGCACGTGAGTGACGGCAAAAAGAACCGATGGACGTGTCGGAGGACAAAGGCAAACGAGACAACCAGAGAGCTCTTTTGGGTCACCCTTTGAAACGGGATGGCGGAACCAGCCAATCAGCATTCCGCTTAGGTGATCTGATGTGTCATTGTCTCGAATGACTAGCCAATCAGAACTCGTGATTGGGTGGGTCGTTACTCCATCGGTACTCCATCGGCTTGGATCGAGTTCTGCTCACTTTTGGAAGTCGCTTTCATCCAACAGAAAGATTGACCAAGATCGCCATCACCTACTACTCCCATGGACGGTCATGTGGCCACCACGGCCGAAACCATCAAGAAAGAAGCCGCAAATCACCAGATGTGACCATTGAGATCTTCCAAGTGGCTGAGACGCTGCCAAAAGAAACGCGAGCGAAAGCGCACGTACCGCCCAAGAAAGACCACTCTCATAAATATTCATGGCTTTCTCTTTTGGAGTACCAACGCGCTTTGCGGGCGGTTTTGCCCAAATGAAGGCCAACTTCCCTGTAACGAGGTGGAAAAGAAACCACGACATTCATAACGCTACCGTTTCTGGTCCACCACGACATGGCGTTTGATCCTTTAGGATACCGCCGACCAGATTCAGCAACGGCGGAAGTCTTTGGGGAGCTGGTACCACGATTAATGCCGACGGCTGTAGTCTATCTTCCAAGCTGGAACAGAAGGCGACTGAGAGTCCAGGTGAGAGCTTCGCGCGAGTGACCACAAAAGGTGACAAAACGGCGTTGCTGCACCAACGTTTTCGTACTGATAATCTTTAATCAACTCCCGTCTGCCATTCTCCTGGTGCATCTTGATCGGTCGATCGTCACGCTGCCGAGTCCTTCACCAGTCCACGTGAGAGCATCAGCTGGTCGCGGTGTCGACGTGCAGTTGGCGCTTTTTCCTGAACGGCAACCGCAGTGAACAAGCCATACACTGGCTCGGTTGGTCACCAACAAAGTGTCCCCTGGAGGATCTGTCTCGAGTTCCAGTTGCCTGTCTGCTTGCTTCCCATTCCTCCACCTTCAGAGATCACCCTTCCCTTCAGCGTTTAATACAGTACAGAATCGGTTAATCACTGCAGTTGAAATGTCTTCAAGTGGCAATGTGAAGTCAGTTTCCCGCTTGACTTCATTTACTTGATTCCTGTGACAGTTGCCAAATGAGGGGCGTTTGGCTCGAAAGGGTTATGAATCTATGGTTCGACCCACTGTATCCATAAACCTCTTATCTTTGATAAATCGTTCAAACTGCAGTTTCAGCCAGTGATGGGTCCCGAAGCCTTTCGCTGGAAATCAGACCTGTGAAACAACATACCTCTCTACGATCCCAACCATGATTTTTCCTCAGTGTCTCAGTATACCCACCATCCCCCCACCGTGGTCGTGACAAGCAACTCGAGCTTTGCCTGAGTCTGGTTCATTTCGAAATCTTCTGCGGCGGCGCAACTCCAAACTCCAAACCGAAAGGGGAAACTTCCACGTGGTAGAGAACAAACATGGGCTGCAGTGGAGCTGGCTTTGTGGCGATTCTGGTGGTGGTGGTGGCGCTGATCCTCAACACCATTTCCATCTCGCTGCCGGTCTGGACGACCACCAAATTCGAGAAAGAAGACAAGACGCTGACGGCCGACTTTACCGCCGGGTTGTGGGGCTTTTGCACGGATGCCACTTTTGCCGAAGACAAAGAGATGAGCTTTGACCGTTGCTTCCTCTTTCACACGGACAACATGAGCGACAAGGAAAAAGCCGAACTCGACGCCAACCGCATCGAGTCGACCAGCGTCTGCGACGTCTACAACGGCCTTGGCCTGAAGAGCGCCGAGCTCAAGGAGAAAACGGATGCCGTGCGCAACGCGACCATCTCGGGCTGGGCCGAGGCCGCTGGATTCAAGACCAAACACTTTGAGAAGTTCCTCAAGAAATCCTGCGGCGGCGTTGGCTACTCGACGCTCATCTTTATGTCCATCGCGTTGTTCACGGGCACCTTGAGCGCCATTTTCCTCACGTTGGGCATCACTTGCTGCAAGAACAAATCCATTTTTGTCGGCATTGGCAAACACACTGCACTGATCGCGTTCATCTCCACGTTGTTGACATGGATTCTCTGGTTGGTGCAGGTGTCGCCGTTGGACAGCAAGAAGATCGGGTGGTCATTCATTTTGTCGGTGTTGGCGTCCATTCTCTACATCATCGTGTTCGTCTTGGCGTCGCGTCACGCTGCCGTGCGCACCTAGGTGTGTCAGAACTAGAGAGAGTGAAGCGTCAGAGAGAGTGAAGAGAGAGTATGCGAGGAGAAAGAGAGAGAGATGGAAAAGTGGATGAATGAAATCGCACAGTTTTGTGTTCACTGAATCGCCAAATGAAAACTTGAAAAAGCTCATGTCATCGCGTCGTTTGTTCTTGGATGCCGACGGATAGAGATTAGAAAGCATCGCCAACAGATACGCATGACAAGGTTCGTAGAATTTCTTGGCTCCATGGTCCTGTGCGGGTCAATTCTTGCCAACAACGGACCTCTGCGAGAAGTGCCCGTCATGTCATGTTGGTTCTTCTGTGATCCAGATGCACAAAATCCAACATGGTCCGTGGCGCGAGTCTACGGCAGGAATGTCGTAGCGTCTTTTTGCGCGCCACATGGGTGCGCAGTGCATTGCCACTACTCCACCTCACGCTGCCATTCTACCACCTTTGAGAGATTCTTGCTGTCTTTTCGTAGTTTCTAGTTGATTCATCAGATCACCACTGGATGGGCGTCATGTAGTTGGCGCCATAGAGATGATCGAGATACTTGTCCGCTCGACCAAGGCACGGCATGCTCTTGTTGGCAAAGACAAACGTTGCCAGTGGGAAGATCCACTCGCGAGGCACCTGAAACACATAGTTACGACTGGATCCTTTGAGTCTTGGACAGCGTTTGCAGTCCGTGAAACACACAGAGGGCCTAGGACCCATCACAGTGTTCGCATCCGAGTCTCGAGACTCGAGAAACACAAAGACGTCGACAGAAAGCCCCGTCCAAGTGTCGATGATCCTCGCCGGAATGTTGTCGTCTCTTCCTTCGCTGTCGTGGATGGAGCTGTTGCGCACACTGAACTTGAACCGCTTTGCCAGCGCTGAAACCAACGCAGGCGAGTCCCGAAGCATCTCAAAGCTCTTCCAGTCCACGCCAAAGTCGGCGTCATTGTCAAACGGAATGAGCGAGTGATCGCGTACAGCACCAAGCAAAGTGACTGAATCAAGCCAGAAAGTAACATTGTGGGCCATCAACGCCGCTGCAGAGTTGTGTACCAGCTGGAGAACCGAATCGTGCACTAGCGAGCGGTTGAAGCAAAAGTTCTGCGAGAAGAATCAGCGTAGCGAAGATCCAGGTGGTTGGCACTCACGTCGAGACAGTCGCGAAACAGATGCGGCATCCAGCGCTGAACAAGCGCAAAGCCTCCAAACTGCAGAATCAGACACACCACCACGAGACCTGTCAGACAGCTCAGCGCTTCGCGGGCCCTTGCGTAGCGACGTGCGTTGGCCATTGAGTGCTTGTTGAGCATAGTTCTCATCAGTATGGGCATTCGGTTAACTCTCGTTATAATTTCAGTTACATCTTGTGGGAGTTTGTGAAACAAATGAGAAGGCAATTGGTTCAATGGACATATCAAGTGGGCCGCACAACCCCGCGAGTGCTCGCAAATGGCAGAATCAGCGGACGAACGAGAATCAGATGCAGCAATGCACCAAGCGCGTCGTCATCCGTCGGAACATGGTGCCGTGTTACTTCTCCTGAGCTGAGCTGCCGATGGATGAGCACCATCAATGATGGGCACAACAACCAGGGAAACGACGATGCTGCCACCTCCTTTGAAAGCCTTGCAGAACAAATAGCAGAGGAACTGCAGCTTTTAGATCAGATGCAACGACAAGACAGAGTGGAAGAAACGCTCCAAAAGCTGCGTAGCGAAGCGCAACGACCAGATCTGTGGGAAAACCCACAGCATGCCACCAGAATTGTTCAACAATTGGGGGCTCTGGAGCACCAGCAGCGACAATTGAGCCATTGGCAAACGCAATTGGACGACGCGCAAGAGCTCTTCGAGCTTGCTCAGGACGAAAACGACCAGTCTGTCGCCAACGACTGCAAGCAAACGCTGCTGACCGCACGCCAAGAGCTCCAGAAGCTGCGTGTGAAAATGCTGCTGAACCAACCAAGTGACATGGCAAACTGCTTTGTGGAGATCCTGGCCGGAGCTGGTGGTAATGACTCGTGTGATTGGGTCGCCATGCTGCTGGAGATGTACTCGCGGTGGGCTAAGCACCAAAGCTATCAAGGTACACACGGTAACAAAACAAAAACCAGTGGATCTGCTTGTGCTCACAACTATTAATCAATACTCTTTTTGTAGCGCAAGTGGTCACTGAGTCACCTGCAGAAGAAGCAGGCTTCCGCTCTGTCGTGTTGCGCATTGAGGGACCCTATGCCTACGGGTATGCCAAAACAGAAGCTGGTGTGCATCGACTTGTGCGCATTTCACCATTTGACAGCCAGGTACTGATTTTTTTCACTTTTCTTGCTCACGGAGGCGAGTGTGAGAGCGTTCCAACTGATTTGCCATTCACTTTTCACAAGGGTCGACGGCACACTTCGTTTGCGCAAGTGCGGGTTTACCCAATGGCTGCAAAAGGCCAATCGAGCAAGAACGAGATCGAGGTGAATCCCACCGACCTGAGGATCGATACCTATCGCTCGTCTGGCCCTGGAGGACAACATGTCAACACGACCGATAGTGCCATTCGAATCACCCATTTGCCCACGGGCATCGTCGTGCAGTGTCAATCCGACCGCTCCCAGCATCGCAACAAGGCTGAAGCGATGGAAATGCTGCAAGCCAAACTGTTGCAGCGAAAACTGGACGAAGAAGCACAAGCCAAGCGCGAATTCGCCCAGCGACTTGGCGAAAACTCATGGGGCAACCAGATCCGCTCGTACATTTTACACCCGTATCAAATGGTCAAGGATCACCGTACTAATACCTCAAACGGAGATATCACGTCGGTTCTGGAGCAGGGGGAACTCAACGGGTTCATGGAGCAGATGCTCCTCCGCAGAGATTAAATCATCATCAAAATCTTTGCTATTGAGATTCATTGCCGAGCAGCATGTGCATACTGCTTTCACGAGAAGAGACTCCTCGCTTAAGCAGGTTCTGCTTCGCCTTGGCTTCGTCCACAGTCACCCGTCGCGCAATCTCCGCCAGCAAAACATCTCGTTGCTCACTCGAGATCACATGGGTGTTTTCGGCCCAATCCAACACTTCGCCCACTTTCTTGGTCACCACATCTTTCTCCTCAATTGTTCGGCTCAGCATAAAGGCCTGTTGGTGGAACGTCACATCCAACTGGCACGGTTCTTGCAGCCACGGCTCACCATCAAACTGCACCGGAAGTCTCTCTTTCAACGTGATGGACACTGTCTTGCATTGGCACAAACGCACTGCTCGTGATAGACCGACTTGCATTTGACCTAAATGAAGCGTCCCATAAACTGCTACCACATCCAGCAATCCATCATGCGGTGATGTGGCGCCAAGGTTTCGCCGCTTGCGTTCTTTTTCAAATAGCGAAGCCTCGTCGGTCATTCGTCCAAACGAGTCTTCCTCAGATTCCGTTTCTTCTTCTTCACTATCCGAATCGTCGTACCAAAGTGTAGATCCACCGCCATAGCTCTTGATGTTCAAAAGAATCACTCCTTCTGTTCCCTCGGGAAGTGTAATCGTCTCGCCATCACACACCAGGGTAATCTTGGATGGAAGCCCAGCACAAGTTGGAAAAAGAAAGTTTTTAGCGCCAAAACGCGTATACCACAACTTGTTGATGAACTGAGTCATGAACAAGCCGGGCGAGCGCTCTCGAGTCTCATGGAATTCCAGCACAACTTGAGCATCTACTCCTACACCAAGGTAGTTGTTCATGACACCTCGCCGCTTGCCGTTCAAATCCACGCGCCACCGATCAAGCAACGTCACATGGGCCTGTTCAATTTCATACAGCATGTCACTGATGTTGCTGGTAGAAATACCACTTCCCCAGCCGAGAACTCGCGCCAGATCATTGCCGGTTCCCAGAGGAAGAACTGCGATGGCGGGTTGTCGTTGCACTCCAATCTCATCGAGTGCTCCTAGAATCCAACCAACAGTCCCGTCACCTCCACACACCACAATACGAAGTCGATTCACGTCCTTGAATTGCAACAGCGCTTCATGCGGACCCTTATGGGAGAGATCGTAAACCTGAATTGGGTTCAACCATTTCCGAATCTGACGCAAAACGTGAATACCCATCTGTCCACCACTGCGACTGTTCACAAACACCAAGAGAGGTGTGGTGTCTGGTGGCGGAATGATCTCAAAAGGAACGACTGGACCTTCTGGTTGCAGTTTCACTTCTTCCTCAGCTTTCATTTGATCTGGGATCATCGCGGAACAAGATTTGGGCGGCGAAGGTATCGAGTCCGTCGTGGCGCCATTGACACGATGTAAACCATTGGCACGGTCGCCCTTCAATTCAGACTGGGTAAGTGATCCAGTGCGTCGAAGTCGGATATTCATGCGATTGACTGCATTTTTGGCAGCACTTCGCACAGTGGAAATGGCCCGCTGGGAGCGCGAGCTGCTTTCCTTAACCAGCACGGAATAAGGCGGCAGAATCAATTTGCGATGGCGGCCAAAGTCACACGTGTGCAACATGGGGAACTTCACTGGATCCGAATGGGATTGGAAGCATTTCTCATGGACGCGCAAATGGCACCACGCGCATTTCATGCCCGACAGCGCCAGAATGCTTCCACAAAACAGTCCGCACACCGAACACGTGTCGGTTGGGTCAATATTGCCCTTGATCCAGACATGTTTTTGAACAGGTTCTTCCTCACGGCTCAGCACGGCGGCCTTTTTACAGCGATGGCACGATTGACGGGATTTTTTAGAGAACGACGGCGCAGCGCATTGGGCATGAGCATACATTCCGCAAATGTCACATTTGACCACATAACTGCGGATGCCATAGACAATGGACTGGCAAATATTACACCAGTGTGGGCTGTGAACGACACACACGACAGACAACCCCACCCAAAGTAAGTCAATGGATCCTACCACACCAAAAGTTCCATGAGAACCTACCCAGCAAGATTGCCTGGACGCCACTGGTGCACACCGAGTACATAGGGCCCATCCTTGAAGCTACGCCACGTGAGGTAATGGATGATCTTGCGCATGGCAAAGTAAGTGCCGACCACTACCACAAACCACGAGACCCAGCGGCCGATTCGACTCAGCATCATGAGCTCTTCACCGTGCATTCCACCTTGGAAGCCAGCGAAAGCCGATGCGCTGTCCATCGCTTCCTCCTGTCCTTGCTCTTCTTCTGCTTTCTTGCTGGTGGTGCGTCTCGCCGTCCGTTGCCTGTGTGCGCTGGTGTTGTTTTGCTATGGACACAGTCCCAACAGCTTCCAAAGGTTCCAAAGGTTACACCTTGCCAGCGCTCTAGACGATAGAGTCAAGCCCAGCTGAGCCAAGTGCAGAATGTATGCGAAAGTGCCACACAAATGGCCCGATGTCAAAAACCACAAAAAAAACCTTGTGTTCTCTCCATCTGGCTCACGAGGTTTTACTCTGTCATTGGCCAAAAAAAAAAGAACAATCACTTGCATTACTGCCATTGGCTAAAATTTTGTGCGCACTGATGTGGTGTTCTTCAGAAAGTTTGTTGAACACAGGAAACGCGAGGTTTTGAGGTTTTTTCTTGGTGCGTCCGTCTGTCCCTTGTTTTCTTTCCTTTTCTTCTTCACATGACTGACTGGGTGGGTGCCTTCAGAGCCTCCTCCCCTTGAGCGTCTGGAGCACCTTTGATCCTCACACTTTCCCTATAGTCAGAACAAGTGAGCAAGTCCCAAGTCGGATCGAAATCAAAAGCTAAACGCACAAAATGGACAAACTGTACGAGTACAAAGACAAGATTTCCGCGCGTCTCGAGCGCTATGAGAAGATCGTCGAGTTGGAGAAGCAGACGGGCGTGGACAAATTCTACATTTTCTTGGCCGGTGCGCTGTTGAGCGGCATCTTGCTCTTTGTGGTCGGCGGTGAAGAGTTGGTCATCTCGTTGGTCGGCTTTATCTACCCGGCGTACATGAGTTTCAAGGCCATCAGCTCCCAGTCCCAAGGTGAAGACACCCAATGGCTCACCTACTGGGTGGTTTATGCCTTCTTTAACATGACCGAATCCATCACGGACTTGTTTTTCTCTTGGTGAGTCACTTCGCTTTGGTCGAACCAACCAATTGAAAGCACCGACTGACCAGCGTGATTTGTGTGAACTTGCAATTGGCAATGCGATAGGATCCCATTCTACTTCTTCCTCAAGGTCGGCTTCTTGGTGTGGACGTACCATCCGTCGACTCTGGTGAGTGGCATCATTGTTGTTTGGAGGCCAACGATTTAATGGCTAACTCTTGTGCTTTGGGATTCTATTAGGGTGCTGGTGTGATCTACAATGCTTTGATCAAACCATACATTTGGCCATACGTGGGTTCGATTGACGCCGCATTAAAGCCCAGCGACAAGACGGAATAAACGCTTTCCCGTCACGACACCACCACGTCAGATTCTCCGCCGCTACATTTTCGCATGTGGCAAGCAGTTGGCCAGGTGGCAGCCGCCTCCTGCACTGACTTGTTGCCGTTTGCGCGATGAGCTTTTCCTCGCTTTTGAGCTGAGAAAAGCGAGTGATGCTGGTGGTTTCCTGTGCTTTTTTTTTCTTTTCTCTGCTTTGTTTGGATTCTTTTTTGAATGAAAATGAACAACAATTGAAAACGAACCCCCGTCTCTTGAATGCACATCAGAAAGAGCAGCTCAACGACGGAGATGAGCCAGCCAGCCTTATCAGTTCATGAGTCTTTGAGCCTTCGACATTGAGCCCAAGAGCGATGCGTTTCATTTCATCCACCTTGAGGTTGCCGTATCATCTTCAAGCTTTGCTTCTCGTGTTGGCGTAATCTGATCTGCCAAAAGAGACCTTTTCTTCCTTCTCAACAGCTGGCGTGGATTGTTAACTAACTGTTAGGCGTAGAATAGGTCCTACCGTGCTGATTGGTCTGAAGTACGGACAACTTCAACTTGGTTCTGGCATTAAGTACGAATCCTTTACCGCTTGGGAGATCCAAACGGTGATGCAATAGCTAGCTCTCGATGCGCTATGTGCACGATTCGATCCACTAGATACGGCTGAAAGTCCATCTCCAGCGGTAGCGTTCTCTCAGAAATGCACTGGGTTAGTTTCAGAAATAGAGCAGGCGATTTTTCGCCAAAGTCGTTGCCCCATAGCAACAGAAGTCTGAGGCTCAGACTCGGGTCGTCACCACTTGACTTGGATTCACCATTGGAACATGCCACTAGACACGCGTTTGCAAGACAGCTCAAACCTTCGTCTGTCAGATACGTCGAACACAGCGCCAGTGTTGCCAGTCGCGACGGCTCCGACTGGATCACCTGTGCAAAAGCGGCTGCACCGGCGTCGCAGATGCGGTTGGCACTCAGATCAATCTCTTGAATCTTGTCATGTTTTAGCACAAGCGCTGCCAGTGTAGACGCTCCGGTTGCCCCGATCTGATTGGCACGAAGAGCAAGCGTATGGAGAGCTTTGTTATCCAACAGTCTCTCTGCTAGCATCTGAGCTCCCCTGTCCGTCATCTGGTGCTTAGCCAAGCTGATGCCCTGTAGTGTGCGGTTCACTTGCAGCATTTTACCAATGTGCTGCGTCGTTTCTTCCTGAAGAATCAATTGAATAATTGGTGAGAGTTTGAGAAGCTGTGCAGCCGCAGCATCTACTCACTTCTTTGCTTCGCACGACAGGGTCGTCCAAATTGATCCGCAATAGCTTCCGATTATGTCGTAACGCCGTGGCGATAGCGATGAGGTTTACTGCTTCCATTTGAGTGTTTCCCACATTGAGTTCGTGTAGTTGACAGTGGGAACTATCGAGCATCGCCGCGATTATTGTACCCCCTTCGAGACGGAGCGGATTGGAATGGAGATTCAGCACTCGTAGCTGGGATTCACTTCCGTCAGTCAGCGCGTCGCAGATAATCTTAATACTTTCATGGCCAAGACGATTCCCGGACAGGTTAAGCTCCACAATGGTGGATTTGTAAATAAGAGAGTCCTATAGCAACACAGAACAGCATTTCACAGTATTGGAGCTTCACTCCTCAAGTCAACAGCAAATTCTGCTCCCTCACATGCAGAAGCCTCCCGAGTTGAGTCATGGCATCGAGTGATTGACTCTGTTCAGCACGCAAGTCTTCATCCGACAGCATGCTCGTGTGCTCTTCAGGCTCTTCGCCCAGCACATTGTAGCGAAAGTCGAGAGTCTCCAGTCCTCCTTGCTGAGCGATTTTGGATTTGTACAACGCCGAAGTCAACGCAACCAACTGGCCATTTCGAAGTCTATTGTGAAAGGCGTCTTTGTGGCTTCCAGCGACGTAGATCTGCCATTTGTTTCGTCGCGACATCTCGTTCTCATCGACTTTACTGTCCTGCTCCGTGGCTTTGGCGTCCTGATGTCGATGGCCATGCCACGACTCGAGTTGCTTGTGGATCTGTTCAGTCACATCTTTGCGCGTCGTGATGCCCAATTGAAGGCTCTCCATCTCGTAATTGTGCAGCAATTCGTCCATGTTTGGGGCCGCTGGTTGATCCAAGCAGGCGAGTATGCGGCCTTTCAGGATCCGCCCACACCGCTTCAATGGCAAACGCCGCAGGTACCTTGCACGCAATAACTAAACGTCCAGAGCAATCTCCAACAACACACCATTGCAGCAAGCAGCATGCCACCCAAATCATCCACTCCAGCGAGTGCTCACGGCGGAGCGCATGCAGCGTCCAAAGCCAAAGAAGATAAAGCCGCAGCAGCGGCGGCGGCGGCTGCCGCTGCTGAAGAGCAAAAGAACATCACTCCAAGTTCTTCGGCTTCCGCCATCAATGGCCAAGCGGAAGAAGTCGACGAAAACTCCATCCGAACGGGCAAATTCTCCTTTGCCGACGGCGGAAAATATGGTAAAAGCGAGCCATTTCGATGCAAACGGCTTGTGGTGTGGCGCTTGCACGCATTGCACTCACTGACATGAGGTTATTTCATTTTATGTTCATCCCCATAGAAGGTGAATACGCTTCGACCCGTTCTGGAGTACTGGTACGCCATGGTCAGGGCTCGTATGTGTGCGGACCGGAGAGTTACAGCGGTGGATGGCAGCACGACCGGATGCAGGGCAAGGGCAGTTATCGCTTTGCCAGTGGAAGTGTCTACGAGGGCGAATTTGTACAGAACCAGTTCGATGGCACAGGCAAATACATTTGGCACGACGGCGGCGTATATTTGGGCCAGTGGAAACACAACAAAATGCATGGCGAGGGCTGCTACACAAATCGCGAGGGTGTGCAATGGAAAGGTCGCTTTGTGAACGGCAAATATGACAACGGCAGCGTGTTTCTATCACTCCGGTAAAGCCAATAGAGCAGAAAGCTCGTCCAAATCGAACGCAAGCAAATGGAATCAAACCAGAATGGTCTCAATAAATTAGAATCTTTACTACACTCAAGGGGACTCGACCCTTCGACCTATCCACTAGCTACTAGACATGGCACCAGTGACTTCCATTCGCCACCGACCGACAGCCTAACCGAGCCGAGCTGTACTGACTCACTCAGCCACCACCAAAAGCGATCCTTTCCGATCGATCGCAGGCAGCAAGCCGTTTTGCAGCAGCTCCAACTCGTCCACCTCCACGCTTTGCTCGCCGTACAGTTCTTTTTCTTTGGCGATCAGTTGTTTCATGAAGCCCTGGTTGGGGAAAATGAGCGGACGCCGCTTGAGAACAAAGTCGTAGGCTGCCGACAAAGTGCAGTGCTTGGTCAGCATCAGATACCAAATGGCAATTGTGGAGGACCGAGAGATGCCCTGCACGCAGTGGATCAACACGCGGCCCTTGGCTTTGCGCGCTCGTTGAATGAACTGCACGCTGGGTGTAAACTGCTGACCAATGTCGACATTTTCTTTGTCGGCGCACATCAAATCGAGGTACTGCACATCGTCGAAGCGGTTGCGTTCTTCGGTGATGGCACCCACGTTGACGATGTGGGTGATGCCAAGCGCGTCAATGACTTGGCGCGAATTGGCCTGCCAGAAATTACCCAGAAACATGAATTCGTCCAGGATCTCACTCGGGAACGACGTGATCACAGGCTGTTGTGGAGGAGTCACGGTTGGAGCTGGATGGGACGGTCCTGATGGCAGAGCTGGTGCTGCGCTGGTAGTCGGTGCTGCAAACCCTGGTGGAGACGGCACTCGTGAGTGGCTTGAGGCCAACAGTGAGTCGAGCGTTAACGGAACGGTCGGGATTGACGTCGGATGGTCGTCACTTCGCAGCAAAAAGTCGTATTTAGTCTGAAACAACTGGAAGTTCTGTGCCAGCAACTTGACGGAAAACACACGGCCCTCTCGAAGTAGACTCTTGGCCAATCGGTAACTCCAGTCCAAACGATAGAACCACGACAAGCCACTCCGCGCATCCGAGGACACACAGTGACCGCGGTCGCCACTGCCACAAGTCAGCGGCGAGCCACTGGCGATCACGACAATCTCTAACAAGTCGCGATGCCGCAGGGTCTTGACCAGTTTGTGGTTGTGTTCGCGACTGCGCGTGACAAAGTCGTCCAGACTGGCGCTGTGTTTCCAGTGGCCATTGTCACAATGCAGAGCATTGGGCAAATGACTCTTGCGGAATTCACTGTATGACCGGCAATCCAACACGACCAGACCCGACGTCTGCAGACGATTGTACAGCGACGTCACGGAAATAAGTGGAACATTGGTATCGCTGGAACGGCGACGCGTAGGTGGTCGAGTCTCACGAGCGCTGGTCGTATCATCGGTCGGTGATCGATCGCTCAAATACTGGGAGATCAATGGCATCGTGTGTCACTACCTTTTTAGTGCACTACTAAATGCGCTTGCGTTTGTTGGGCCACCTTTCTCTTTTCTGGATTCTTTTGCTATACGTTGGAGAAGAGCTCTTGGGCCACAATGCGGAACTGAAAACAAAAGCCGCGCTGATGGACAGACCAAAAGGAAACTGAATGTCTGGTACTGAATGCCGCCGGCCCACAAACCGATCACTTGTCTTCACCTGAAAACAAACTGGCCACAAATTGATCGTCCACCGTCTTTGCCAGAACGTTGCCTTGCTGTGCTTTGATGCCACAAATGATGGTGTGTTTTGTGATGACAAGGCAGATGCTTCATGTGAGTGGCGCCTGGTTTGTGGCCCATACCAGGGAGGCCCATGCATTTTTGATGAGGGCTCGGGCCTTTCACAGGGTGTGTGCTCTTGAGCCACAAGTGCATCTGCCACTTTTGTGGCTCAAGTGACCCACAACACCTGATGGCGTGTGGGGACATCAACATGCTGAACTCTGGTTCGACGGATCGGGTTTCAGCCGGTTATCCAATCTGACAGTGCCTATCGAACCCGTTGAATCGCCTCACTGAGTATGAGTCGACACAGAGAAATCGGATTTCAAAGGATCTTGCACCTTGATTCGACGGTTTTTCTTTTGTCCCTTGAGAGAACAGTAATGGTATGTATCTTAGGGGAAGGCGAGTATTATTGGTGCCTGGGGCATGCCGAGCCAATAATGGCTCAGGATTTGAGGGTCGCCTTACGCAATCGCCGACTCTGTGCCAGAACCTGCTTCAACCTGATTGGTGCCTCCAAAACACGGTAAAGTGATCGAGAATAGTTCTAAAAAAGGCAGCGGCCTCCAACTTGAAGCAAAAAGCCCAGCTGGTCAGGGCAACGCTAGGCTGGCTGTTCTCACTCTACTCACTGAATCAAATCGTAATTGAGGGCCAAAGCAATGGGCGCCGATTACGCGCTCTTTCGATTGTACGGCAGATGGACGACATGCTGGTGGTGTCTTCTTCGAGTTCATTGGAGTTCTCCGTAGTCTTGTGATGTTTTCGTGCTGTCGATGATGACATCAATACGGAATGAACCGAATACAGTCGACGCAAACGTGGCAGAAACAAGCAACGCCTCTGAATGCTGGACAAAACGATTGATTCTTCACCACACTCAAGAAGTGGATGCAAAACCTTGCCATCGCTCGACCATCCGTGACTGCCAACACTGGCCTCTGGTCTCCAACGTCTTTCCACAAGCAACAGCAGTTTGGAAACGAATCTTGGAAGATACACTACCTCGCTCCCAATACTCCCAGGACGCTGACAGACGTGTTTGGTTCCAATAGTTGCAAGGTGGTTTGACGGCTGCAAATCGCTCCCTTCACGACCAGACGCCCTGTTATCTAGAAACATCAACGATGGGCAGTGCAGAGAGAACAAGACCAACATGGGGCTGTCGATCTTGTCATCTGGTTGGAGTTGTTTGAAAGCCATAGAGAGAAGCTCCATCCATTATCAGGGTACAACAAAAACCAGGATGCAACGCGGACAGACTCGACCGCATTAGTTCCACCGCCACTCACCACATTTTGAATACGACAGCAAATGTTGAGACAATGGAGATGTCGTCATCACAGGAGGGGAGAAGAACGCGCCAATGACTGGAGTGACCAGATGATGCCCAACTTCAAGTATGAAGTTGGTCAAGGCAGCTGCTTGAAGAAAATCCAATCACCAGTGGTGCTCAGAGTCAAGCCAATCTGTCAACAATCAACCCAGCAGCCGACCCCGAGCAAATGACTTTTGGGAACTCCACGCATTGATTGAGAAGTTTCCGATGCTTTCTTCTCGAAGTCCAGGAAATCACCTTATTGTTCTATCAAGGATCTATATGGTACAATGAGTTTCCTCCTCAGGGAACAAACCACTCCAAGACTCTCACTCAATGCTCAAAAGCGCTTTGCCGGCTTCATAAGTGGAGAGCATGATGGCACACGCGGGTGCAATGCGGACAAGGCGAGGTACAATCCCAGCTGCGAGACCTTGAACTCCTTCTTGTTTTGCAATGGATCGAAGAACTGTCAACGAAGAAGGACAGTTTCGAAACACACAGCCATCAGTGGCTGCTTGGCGACGCGTCTTGATCAAGTCAAACGGATGAGTAAGAATGGTTGCAATGCTTCCCCCTGCCAGAGCTCCAAGCAGCGCCACAGTAACGCGCTTACGTGATGCGCTTTGCATCTGGAGGTGCTGATTCAGTTTCTGTTTGGTGGCCTCCACGACACACCAATACATTGCTGAAAAAGGAACGTCCCGTGCCAAGGTCGCACCAAGCCCACGAAATAGCACTGGCACGCCGCCGCGACAAGCAACTTGTAGATGTTGAGTAAATGTGCCTGCTTGTGCGGTGGCCTGCATGCGTACGCGAATGAGTTCAACGGGTGAAAACACCGTGACAGTGATGGCGCGCGAGAGGCTACCACAAAATGGCGCCAAATATGCTGCCTGGCGGTCTGGAAAGTGCTGTTTGGCGCGCCCGAGGAACACTTCGTACATGATGAAGTACATGGAAGCTGAAGGGATCGCGATGATCAATGTAGGTGGCATGCCAGCATACAATGCGGCTGGTCCTTCTTGGGCAACGATGCGCGTCATGGTGGCAAAGGTCGTGGTGCGCTACGCCGGCATAGTGGTTTGCAAGCCATTCGAGAACGACGAGAAAGTGAGCGTGGGGACCTCATCAAACTAAATACCAGACCATACCCGATGCAGTGCTTTGGCAGGGATCTCCACCTGTTGGCGGGTCTTGACTACCTCCAAAGCTTTTCCATGACGCCCACGGGAATCGAGTCAGCACGAGAAGCTGGTGAAGTGGACAGCCAGAGACTTACGAGTGACCTGCAGGCATCAGTAGATCAGAGAGAGAGAGAGGGTAAGTAAGAGTCCAGGGATCAAATAGGATATAGTTGATGGTAATTGGCAGGAACGTACAAAGAGCGAAGTCAAGACAGAGCCGACGGACGCCATGACGGCTTTGAGCGACGTTTCCTCCATTTCCGTCGTTCGTGTCCAAATGCCCTTTGCTTGTCTTTTTTTCTGAAGTTGAGATGTCAACGTCGTCTGGTGTGGCCCACACAGGAGGTTTCCTTTTTTTTCTCTTTACTGTACTGTACTATTTGGGCCAAAGCTGTACCTCATTATCCCCAAGAGTGAGGGATTCTGGATCCACTCTAACTCAGGTTGCGAAATTTTGAGCATGGTAGCACAGCTTGCCAGCAATTATTCCGATTTCCCGTGTGTTGCATATGTGTTGGTCATATTTCTTCAGTTACCATACCATCCACCTGTTGTCGGGTTTGTTACGAAAAACCCAATACCAAGGTGTCCAAAATAGGCGGTCCTAACGGGTTTCCGGCATTGCCACGTCGCTGCACTCTTTGAAACCCACCCGTTTACATACAACGGTCAAGCAAGTCATGAAATCAGGCATCCGGGTGGGTCTCGTCTAGCAGACGAATCCAACCCATCGCATCATTCCTATTTTAACCTCCTGATATGGCACTCTATCGACTCGATTGCCCTTTTCCCTAGACCAACCCATAGCATTTGGCTCTAACTGACATTCCCAAGAGCCCAGAAGAAGCGCCAGCAACAGCCCAAAGCGGAAGAAGCAGCAGCCCACTTACAAGCTCAAGAGGAAAATGATGGAACCATCGGGCAACCAATCGACCACCGCCTCCATCCAGATGCCCATGCCACAACCGGCCGCCGCCTCTGCAGCTCCTGCTGCGCCGGCCGGGCTTTCGTCTCAGTCCAGTCTGCGGGTTCCAAAAGTGTTGATGGACCAGGCAGATGTGCTGGCCGAACGCATTTCCCACACGGACATTAAGCGCATCAACGGCTACATGCGACTAGCCAATCTAGTTGGTGCCGCGCTGTTCTTTCTCATGGCCATCGTCAAGCTCTTTCGACTCGGCTCTTACTTTGAGTTGCTCGTGATCATCTACACCATGTATGTTCCTCGCTATTGTTGCGCTTTTGAGATATGATATGGTTGGGTGCGTGGTGGAAAGAGTTTCTAATGACCGCAACGATGCTTTTGTGACGGGATGGAATCAGGGTGCTGGCCGGAGGCCTGGTGTTTATTGAGAATCACGAACAATTCCCGTCGCAGGCCGAGAAAGTGAAAATGAACTTCGGCTTCATGTTTACTGCATTTGGCAAGGCGTCGTACCTGCTGTCCATCTCGTTTCTCAGCTTTGCCTTTGGTTGGGTGGGCATCATCGTCGGCGTGCTTTTCCTATTTTTGGCTCTCTTCAACTTCTTCCTCATCTACAAAGTGTGTCTCTTGCTGCCTTGCTGACGTCTCGTGGGGAACTCAAAAGGCTCGAGAAAGGATTTCTGATTTTCGTTGTTTTGTGTTTTTCTTGTCCTGCAGCATCCCGCGTATCGAACTGAAATGACCCGCACCGACAACGTGCCAGCAGCATCAACAGCAGCGCGCAAGCAAGAAGAACAAGACATGCCCGAACTGCGTTACAACCAGGCGGCACCTGTCATCGCTGGCAACACGATGCCCCACGTGTCGGTTTGATGGGTCATTTGTGACTCCCCTGACCTCGGATCGGCCGCCTCCCACAGCCAGCAGTTTCTGTAGTTTGACGCTCTTCCAGCTTTTTCGTGTTTTTCTCCTCTTTTCTCTCTCTCGCCATTATGCATTTGGCTTTCTGCTCGTGTAACCAACATGCAAGAAATAACTGCAGTTCTCTCTCAATGCTGTCGATTTCTGAGCTTTTTTGTTCGGCGTGTGTACACATTCTCCGTCTCAAGTGTTAACGCTCTCAGTTTGGGATCAAGGTGTCATTTGCATCTCAAAAGCAGTCATACAAAGAGCAGATCGAACACGTAGTCAACCAGTGTGCTAAATCATTTGGTGTTTGGTCTTGCAGTCGCCGCCAAGCTCTCGCTTTACTCACGTCAAAAGCCTGGGTCTTCCTACCCTCCTCAACTCTTCTCTCTGCCTGTCTGCACAATGGCTGATGGTCCGGTTCATCCATTCATTCATTCATTCATTGACTTGGACTTGCGTTTTCTTTACTTTTTGCCCGAAGCCTTGGCTTCCCCGCCGTGTTGGGCGACGACGCCCGTGCCATGGTAATTCAAGGTCTTGGTCCAGTTACTACGTTTGCCCGTGGGATGCTTGAAGATAAACTTTCCTGACTCTTTGCCATTCATCTTGAGGGTGTTCTCGACGCTCAAAGGCAAGATTTTGTGCGAGTACGAGATCTTGCCCTCCACGTTGGTGACTGCTGGGGGTTCTTCAATCTCATAGTGCCAGCCCTGTCGTTCGCAAACCGCGATGGCTTCTTCTTTCTTATCAAACTTGAGCACAAACGCATGCAACGGATCCGCAGTGGCCGTCCAGCCCATCAATGGGTTCTCCCACACCTCTGGTTTCATTGGTCAGTCAGCCAAATCGGTGGCCGCCTTCATCGATTAGAAGCTGGGCGCAAAACTCACTGTTGTTATTGTATGGACGAATCTCCCAGTGACGAGTGTTGTAGAAACCGCTCTGCGCCTGGTGACGAGGAGGCATGAAGATACGCATCTGTCCATTGAATACGAAAAAAAAAGATTGAGACTTCACTTCGACAACGGCAGATGACATGGTCATATGAGTATAGTACAGTACCTTGCGTCCAATAGTGAAGCGACCAGTGCTCGAGACTTGGGCGCATTCCGCTGGGTATGGAATGGGCGCCTTGCCGACCATGGGTTCTCGTGCGTGGGGTGGCAGCACTAATTGCGATCATTTGTTCCATAGATACCGCGCCACAAACAGCCACCAAACAACATCAGTATCCAATCACAAACAGAACCACCCCATCAAGAACGATCAATAGCAAGTCATTGCATTGGATCCGGTGCATTCCTTCGGTTGTATGCGTGATCCCTGGGCAATTGATCTCCAATGGGCTTGATCTCTCCCATTTGCTGAATTGGTACCTGTGGTCTCGTGCTCCGCGATCACCTGGTTGGCGAGTGCCACCATCAGTGCATCGTCCGACTCCTCCTTTTTGGGGTTTTTGGCACCGGCATCCGCGGTGAAGCCCCGCACGGCCACACGCGAAGTCTGGCTGCGCAACGCTCCAAGCGTGCGCTGGCTGGTCACTTTCATCGCCATCTTTTCCTCCCGCTTGTCTTTGAGCTCTCAAGGCACCTGGGAACACAAAGCAGCCAAATAAACACAAGCTCCAATAAGGGACGCGTCCCTAACTTGGCCATGAAGGGGGAGCCAAGGACAAAAAAACCGTGGCAGGTGTGTGTGTCTAAAATGCGTTGCTGTCAAAATTTCCGAAGAATTGTAGACAACCAAAGCGACAAATTGTAGACGGTCTAGTATATAAGTTAGCAAAACCGAGGTTAATGGAAATGCTAGCAGGAACGAATAGCTGGGGCAGTGGGATCTTCAAGGGTGGCTAAGACGTTGAGAAAACGCTCTACTTCGAGGGTATCACGCAGAGAATACGCTGCCTTGGTAGTCGGCAATTGCTTGGCGTCGCCTGGAAGATCAACTTGATGGGCTTCAGGATCGCGCACAATGATCGAGATGCCCTTGCCCAGGCCACGGTCGTTAAGAGCACTAAACGCATCTTCGTCGCTGACGTCGTCGCCGAGATAAAACGGAACGACATGTTCCACGTCGAGTCCCAATTCTGCCAAAATGTACATCACCGCGCGACCCTTGTTCCAGTCCACGCGAGGGCGCAGTTCAAACACTTTCTTGCCGTGTTTCTTCTCCAAACCATCATGGGCCGCGATGATGCTATCGACGATGGCTTCAACTTCCGCTTGAGATTCGAGAGGAACCTGTACGAGGTCGTCGCCAGAATCGTCGCAATAAGTCGTGAGTCATCCCAATACACTCCATTCGACAATGCGATTTTTTTAACGAACTCACATTGCGATAGTGAACAGAGACCGCAAGACGATTGTCTTCAATCTCTGCACCCGGAATGCTCTGCAGTTTCGGCCAAAGCTCTTGCATGCAAGTCTCGAGCATCGGGCGAAATTGTTCGGCCACTTGGCAACTGATTGGATGCGTCTTGGAGCCCTTGATGTCAAAGCCGTGGCTGCCGGCGTACACCAAATTGTCCAATTGCACAAAGTTGTAAATCTTTTCGGTCGAACGGCCCGTGACGATGGCGGTCACAAATTTGGACGAGAGACTATTGAGCGCATGGCGCATGGCTTCGGTCATGAATGCGCGGTCCGGCACATCCACAATGGGCGACAAAGTCCCGTCATAATCCAAAAACACCACAGGTTGCTTGCCTATGAGTGGAAACCCCAGAGCACATTGCCATGAATATCGTTGTCAAGAACCCATGCAACAGTCGCACGAAGTGGAAGGCAGATATCGAAGAGGTACGGTCACGAAAGTGGCTGCTGCTTCGTACCTGAGACTGTCTGACGAATGGAATCTATAGCTTGGAACACATTTGTAGGATGCAACATAACCCACTTGGTCTGACCAAAGCAAACGCTTTCCCACTCACTGCACTGCTGCTCGTCTCTGATTGCTTTCGGAAGGAGTTCTCTTTGCTCGTGCCGAGGCAAATTGCCAACTTGCGAGCAGCTCTCGACGTTGGAAGTTGGCGACAGGTCCAAGGTTCAAGAGGGCGGTCGGTGCAACAGCGGAGGAGAAGATCGAGTCAGTCGCAGCCCAATCGATCGATCGTCTCTTCCACTCTCACGTCACGTCACGCCACAGACACAGACACAGAGCCAAGTGGTGGGGTTGGTCGCACGCTCACAGTGCGTGTTCCAGCTTCTTTCCTTTGTCCTGAACTTCTTATCACCGTTCTGGCCTGCCTTGGCGACCTGGGACTTGCCAGCACCGAGGACAGCAAAAAAAACCTCGAAAACAACCTTTCATCAACGCGAATGAGGTTGGTTGTCACGACTATACAAACACCAAGTCACCAGGTGAGACACGGAATGAGGTTTTTTGATAAAAATACAGCAGCCAGCCAATTGGATGGATCTAACTGTCTCGAATACTGGCCTCCACTGTTCCTTTTGTGTGGGTTGGGCGGGATTTGATCACGTTGAACAGTGGTCGGAAATCAGCGGACCGCCACGTTTCCAAGGATACAGAGCTTCAGAAAATAACACCAATAGAATATTCAGCAGGCCCACACCGCTGCAAGCTACGGGACATGAGTGGCGCAAGTCGCTGGCGAACCCTCGGTCGAACTTGGCTGTTTGGGTGTCTTGTGTATTCTTGTGTGACCTTGAGACGAGCTGTGAATACTACATTTTCCTCGTGCGTACCGGTTCAGTACTGTACTGGTGTGCCGCACCGTCCATGACACTTTAATCTTCAAGTATGGATGTGGTGCACACTATCTCATGTGGTGCGCCACCATCCGTAATCCGTAATCCGAGATCCCCCAAGACAAGCCACCCCACAACAAAAAGTCAGGGAGACCGACAGGCAGCCCTTGACAGCCGGCCGGTTCGCTCCTCTCTCTTCGGATCGTTGCTCTTCGACTAATCTTCAGTCGTCTCTCGTCATCAAGCCAAGAAAGATGCAGGCCATGCGCGCAGCCGTGCGCTTCCGTCGCTCCCGAGTGCAGCGTGGATCCGAGGGTGAGCTGGAAAGCGCAGACAGTCGCGCCTCCAATCTAGTGCCGTCCGAGCGCTCATCGCTTCTCAAGTCACCATCGATCGAACGCGAGTCGACACTGACGAGCACCGAACCCGTCAGCGAGGCCCGAGCCATCATGCATTTAGTCTTTGGCTCATACATCAATTTGTTGTTGTTGTTTGCTCCGTTTGCCCTCTGGAGTTACATGGCCGGGTGGGCAGACAAGTGGATCTTCATTCTCAACTTTCTCGTTATGATCCCGCTGGCCAGCATCCTCGGTGAAGCCACCGAAGCACTGGCGTTTCACACGGGTGAAATGATCGGTGGGCTTGTGAATGCAACCTTTGGCAACGCGGTGGAGGTGGTGGTGGCTATCTTTGCGCTGCGCTCGGGTCAGATTTCCGTTGTGCAGTCGTCTTTGATCGGTTCGGTGCTGTCTAATTTGCTGCTCGTGCTCGGTTGCAGCTTCTTGGCGGGCGGCATCTGGAACCGCGAAAGCAAGTTCAACGCTGTCGGTGCCAGTGCCAACTCGTCCATGCTGATGTTGGCCAGTTTTGCGATGCTATTGCCGTCGTACATTTTGTACACTGGCAGCCAGGAATCCGAAGAAGCCAAACTGGAGAAGACACTGGCATTGAGCCACATTGCTGCCGTTTTCTTGCTGTTTATGTACATGCAACTACTGTTTTTCCAGCTCTATACCCATCTCGAATTGTTCCAGGACGAAGAGAACGACGAGGAAGAAGTCGTGGAACTCTCATTGCGTGGAAGCGCTGTTGTGTTGCTGGTGGCGACATTGTTGGTGTCACTTTTTTCAGAGTTTTTGGTGTCGTCCATCGATGGTTTCACCAAAGAGCTGCATGTGAGCAAGTCGTTTGTGGGTATCATCTTACTGCCTATTGTGGGTAATGCGGTCGAGCATGTAACAGCTGTCCGAGTCGCCATCAATGACAAAATGGAGTTGGCCATGGGCGTGGCCGTGGGCTCGGCAACCCAGGTGTCGCTTTTTGTGGTGCCCGTGGTGGTGCTGGCTGGTTGGGCCATGCACAAACCCATGCCATTGGCGTTTCCGCAGTTCGAAATCCTCATTTACCTCATGTCCATCGTGATCGTCTACGCCATCATCGCCGACGGCAAATCCAATTGGCTTGAGGGTACCATGTTGCTTACGGCATATGCGCTTGTGGCCGTGGCTCTAATCTGGATCGATATTCCACCGACCTTCGGCTCTGCTTAGAACGAGAACAAAGTGAACAAGTGAGCTAGTTGTAGCTGACCCAATCAGTAGCTGAGGGCACGGGATTAGAATCTGATATGTGGCGCCTCATCTCCCCATCACAATGTTGCGATTTCTTGCTAATCAGGTTTGCATTTCGTTTCATTATGGTGTGACGTGTATGCCTTGGGGTGTCGGCTCTCTAACGGATATAACAGGCTTTGTTCTCCATATCGAACCAGTTAATTGTTACAAAGTATCTTGCTGACAGTGAACATGCCGGAGCGCTGGAAGCATTTGGCAGTGTTTTTGCTGGTGCTGTTGACACTTGTGACGCTGCAGCCGACGCGTTCGATGGAAGACGAAGAAGATGAGGAAGAAGAGTTTGACTTTCTCTCGTCGGATGTGAGCTGTCTTTTTTAAATTCTCAGTGGATTCAATGGCATTTGACGTTTTCCTTGGGGGATCCAGTTAGCGTTTGTCGACACTTGTGAAAGCGGAGCCTGCGGAACCTCTCAAGACTCATCAACGGCCGCTTCCATTCCTTCCGTGAGAGATCGTGGACTGGTCACCACTTCCATCACGCCGTCTGCAATTATTCAGGTGTGTTTCTCTTTCTCTCGACTGACTCCGCTTCTCGACGAGTACCAACTGTTTGACCTGATTGGGCTGTAGGAGCATTTCCGCTTTGCCACGAATGTAGAAAAGGCTTTTGCACAAGAAACACTGGCGTATGTGACCCCGTGGAACCCACGTGGCTATGAAATGGCCAGTGTGTTCGCCTCAAAACTCGACTACATCTCGCCGGTGTGGTTTCAGATCCGTGACGACCCGCAGTCCAAACGCGCAACCGTCACGGGTCACCACGACGTCAACAAGAAATGGATCAAACAACTGCAACGCCACCACAAGCATTCGACTTCGCTGTTGGTGCCACGGTTTCTCTACGAACGGCCAGGACTATCGCCTCAAGAGATCACGCAAATTACGCAGTTGGTGGTCGACACTCTGCGTCAGTACGAGTTAGATGGCCTCGTGCTGGAGATCCCCGTAGTGGATCAGTCGATTGCGCTGATTGAGGCCATTGGACGAGAAGTGGCCGACCATAACAAGAAGCTCATTGTGGTGTTGCAGAGAAGCCTCAACGAGGGCGAATTAGCCATCTCAGCGCCATTGTTCAAGCGGGTGGCCAAGTCGGTGCATCGTTTCTCCATGAACGCCTATGATTTCCAAGTGCCAGGACCCAACGCGCCGTTTCCCTGGCTTGAACGTACGCTCCAGCAACTGACTACCAAGCAGAAAAAGAAGATTCTCGTGGGGCTGCCATTCTATGGCTACGACAATGGAGGTATGTTGACAGTGTTCGGTCGCCATTTCCATACAAGACAAGAGTTCCACTAACCGGATGACATGATGCCTAGATGCCATTCTGGGCAACTCGTATGTGGATTTCCTCAAGAAACATGGCGATACAGTGCGCATTCAGTGGGATCCGGAGTCGCATGTGAGCAGAAACCCTGTTTGCATATGATCTGGTGTTTAAACGACTGACTCTTGATAACACACCCAAAAGGAATGCCGAACGGAGATTTCCAACGACGACGAAAACCATCTTATCTTCTTTCCGTGTCTCAAGTTTCTACATGATCGGCTCCAACTCTACGAAAACCAGGGAGTTGGCGTCGCCATTTGGGAAATTGGACAAGGTAGTGCCATGAATGATCTCGTCTCGCAGGTCGGCTATGAATGAACTGACGTTGGCATGGCAGGACTCGAATATTTCTTTGATCTTCTGTGAAACAACGGTACAAACACATGCAGAGAGGGGGACGAGTAAAGGAACGAGAACGCCTAGTTTTGTAACGACGACTGACCAGGCGTGGGGTCGGATTGAATACGCGGATTTCTACGGCACTGGACTGCCTTTTCCAGCTCCTCCAGACGTAGATGTGCCACCCGCACCAATCGAAATGTTTCCAGAATTCCGTCGGCTCAATGACTGACCTTGCCCACAAGCACTCCCACTCGAGTCTCCAAAAAGAGTTGCAGCGGCGGCTGCAAAGTCGTCTTCTGGCTGAACTTGTGTTGTCCCACTGGCTTCTCGATCTACCTGAGCCAAATCCCGCAAGACACTTCGGATTTGCGCGACCGAGTCAACCGAATAGGCAAAATGTCGAGTCTGAATGCTTTGGGTCGTGCGTTGGTACAACGGGTCGTTGACGTGGGCCACACTGACCGTGAAAATGCCGGCATCCTCTGCTAGTCTCACGGGCACTTTTTGAAGTCGGATAAAGTTGACTTTGTTGTCTTCGTCTTCCTCCTGGTCGTCGCCAAAATCGTCGTCTTCGTCATCCGACGACGACGAAGTCTCTTCCTCTTGAATCACCGTCTGTTGAGTCATGGTCGCTCGTCGTGGGGCCAATGGCGCGTCCGATTTGGGTTTGGAGCTACTCACTGGAGGAGTCGACGAGGTAGCCACACGACGCCCACTCCAGCTAGTCATGGAACCCGTGCCAGAGCCCGAGTTCTGTCTCCGCAATGCCAAAAGCCGCTGCTGGTTCTCTCTTCGTTCCTTGGATTCTGCGGCCAACGAGTTCAACGTCTGAAACATTTGTTGGTCGCTCACATCATCGCAGACACAGAGCACAAAGTCGACCTCCTTGTTGAGTTTCTTGGCGACTTGCCCAGGCGACGACAGGAATCGCAGAATTCCTTCCAGCACACGCGCTTTGGTGCAGCCTTCGTGCTCGACATACACGCAGAGATTGCCCTGGTACACGTCCAGCGCCGTGCCGATCAGATTGCGCTCCAGAATGATTTGCAGATCGCGCGCCTGCCAGCTTCCAAACTGTAAATCGGCGTCGTCGTAATGCCACGTCAGCGAGCTCTCTTTGTCCTCAATATAACTGCCCGGTGTACGCTCAGTGAAAGTCAGCATGGTTGGCAGCACCAAGTCTTTCCACGACATGTCGCCTTCTTCCACTTCGTAAAACCCTTTGTGCGACATTGGGAAACTGCTGTCCAAACTCTGCAGACTGATGCTGCGCATGCTCTGCACCTCGCTTGGGGACATGTAGTCGCTGCTTGGCGCCGAGGCACTGGGGCCGCCACCGATGCGCGTAGCCGTGTCGTACTGGAATTTGCTCAGCGTTTTCCATCGCTCGCGGGGGTTCCCGAGGTTCATGCGGTAGAAAAACCCGTCTTCGGCTGCCACACCGACTCGCACGCCGTTGAGCCACGTCTCGAGGAACTTGCGCTCGCGACTGCTAACGATAAACACCGTGTTACTGGGATCGGCGCTCAAGGTGTCCAGCAAGTTCTTGAAGTTGGGTCCCACGGCCGCCAGCGGCAGCAGCGAATGTTGGGGTGTCAACGTGCGGTCGTAATCCAAGATGATCACGCGGTTGCCAGCCTTGCGATACGCGCGAACCACGTCGTTGGCATCCAATTTCGGCAGACTGGCGGTATTCTCGCGACTGTTGGCCACGGCATCGTCCAAATCCCCGAGAAACTGCATGCTCCAGGCCGTGGCCGTGTTGCTAGAGACGTAGCGATACAGCTTTTGCTGGCGGATCTCACGTTCGGCACGGCACATGCTCAGCGCTTGGTGGATGCTCATGGCCGTGTCTTCAGTGTTCCACGGGTTCACCACGATGGCGCCGCTCAAGGACTGAGCACACCCGGCAAACTCACTTAACACCAGTACGCCGGGACCGCCTTCTTCGCCTTCCCATTCCGTGAGGATCCGAGTAGGCGAAGGAGGCGGTGTTGTTGCGCCTTGTGCGTTCGTTGAGCCACCAGCTGATTTGCGCTGTCAGACAGAGAGAGAGAGAGAGGTAAATACCGTTAACACATCAAGAACCAGTCAAATCGAATCAAGTGGACACAATGGACCCACCAGCCGCTCTTCTTTGCGCCGCGTAAAGTGTTGTTGACAAACAATAAACTCGTGGGCTACCAGGTTCATGCCATCACGCGTGGAAGTGACGAGACAAACGTCGGCCAAGTCATAGAGCGCGCACAACTCCTCGTGTTGGGTGGTCTTTTGGTGCAGAAAATGGATCGGCGCGTAGTCCAAAGTACCAAACGCGCTGTTGATGCGGCCAACCAGTTGGTTCACTTGTGACAGCAAATTGCGATAACTCTGGGAACTCATTTCTAACTGAATACCCAGATCACTGTCGTTTGACAGCGAGCTCTCGTCCGGCGGATCCTGGGACTCCACGCCGCCCGCGGTGGTGGTAGGCCCTGGCGATGCTGGCACCGTGGCTGGGGCGTTTTTCGGTGGGGTGGAGGACACCGGCTCCGGCTCCGAGCGGGTGGAGACACCGATTTGCACCAGCACTACGTTATGCTGCCACTCGGGAAAGCGATTCAGCAACAACTCCATGGCCAGCAGTTTGTGGGGAATCCCTTTGATGTTGTCCAGTCGGTCGACGCCCAGAATGATGCGTTTGTTGCCGAATTTCTGGTGCAGTTCGTTCACTCGGTGCAGCGTCGAAGAGCTGGAGGCCGCGCGGGCAAACGGATCAACGTTGATGCCGATCGGGTACACGCCTACAGGGTCAAGACACAGTTAGTAGTCACTAGGACACTGAAGGGAGGTAAAGGAAGAACCACCTACCGATGGACGTGAAGTGGTCACGATCACCCAAAGTGCTTCGGATGCCTCGATGCGAGCACTCGACTTCCAGAATGCGTTGACAGGTGGAGACGAAGTGGCGTTCGTAGTCAAAGGTCTGAAAGCCGATCAGATCGGCCTGCAACACCCCGGTCAGCAGTTGGGACCGCACGGGCAGCCGTGAGTACACATCGCAGGCCGGGAACGGTATGTGTAAAAACCATCCGATTTGACACAGCGGGATGCGCTGGCGCAACAAGGACGGCAACAGCATGAGATGGTAGTCGTGGATCCAGACCGAGTCGCCTTCGTTGTAGATTTCGGCGATGGCGTCCGCGAAGGACTCGTTGGCCGACTCGTAGGCTCGCCAGTCCTGTTTGTTGAAGCGTTTGGTCGAGTGGAAGCCGTTGGGGTTGGAGCCACTGGCGTTGGTGAACGCCGTCAGCGCCACGGGCTCCGACACGTAGTGGAACAACGACCAGAGCACTTCGGCCGAGAAGCCGTTGTGCCGACTGGCCACGTCCGACGAGATGAACACGGGGAGACAGTTGTGTTGTAACAAAAGCCGCCGAACGCTCTCGTGTTCGTGCTTGGGGATGTGTTGACCGACCCAACCGACCCACAGAAACGTCAAATCGTCGCGCACGCCCGTCAGACACATGAGTTTGTCAAGTCCGCCTGTGGTTTTGGTGGCTTTCCAGCGCCCAGTCTGCGGCACGCGCTCCAGCACGATGGGCAGCGTGTTCGACACCACAATCAATTGACTGGCTGTCGCGCCGACGACTTGGCAGTTGTCGCTGGCTTGTTCGTCGTCGCTGTCTTCGGCCTGGTCGGCGCGCAGCTTCATGAGTTGCAACTGCAACTCTTGAATGTTGGCAAGTATCTCTTGCTCTTCCAGTGACAAACTGTCAATTCGCGAAGAGTCAAAGTCGGACGCGGCTGTGGCTCTTTGGGAGACGAAAAATTCATTGCGCGGAGACGACACCCCGCATAGATTACTTCCGATCGAGGCCGAAGTGGGAATCAGCAAATTGCTGTTGGAGGAGCTTGCGCCAGAAGAAGACAACGGCGTGCTGGTGGAAGTGTTGATGCTGATGCCGTTGGAGAAAGTGAAGGCATTGCGGAAACTGCCAGTTGACGACGACGGCGAGTTGGCCGAGAGCTTGGGACTCACGTTGTACTCGGTCATGTGATCGACTTGTTGCAACGTGCGTTTGGGTGGCTTCTTAGTTAGCTTTCGTGACGTTCTTTGTTTCTTTGCTTCTGCTTTTCAGCAAAATGTGCTGAATTCGTGAATGCGGAATGGCTGAATTGCTGAATTGCTGAACTGCTGAACTGTTGAAGCGTTTGCTGGTTGCTGAAAGCGTCACAAAGTGGCTGAAGAAATCCAACTGATCGATTCAACATGTGCCAGTTGGGGAAAGTGTCGATCAGATGTCTACGCACGCAATTTCAGGAATTGGAGGAGGCTATAAACAGAAATGACAGGAAATATGGAAAGAATCTTGGAAAGGTTCTGATTGGTTTAAATTCCATCCTATTTGCATCCAATCATGTCGTTCGCACAGATGTAAACAATGCATGGGCATGAGGAAGCCGAGGAAGCGCCACAAGCCATTAAAAGCTTTGTGGATTCCCGCGAAATCCGACGCAGCGATCGGCAAACAAGTGACGCACAAGATTCTACAGGTTTCAATTCATTGGGTTCTGACGTTTCAGCCTTAGATTCATCCCATGAGCCTCGGTATCTTCCTCACAGCAGTGACGCCGGTGCCACGCTGACCTTTGACCAGGCATTCTCGCGGCTTCGTCAGACTTCGGCCTTTTATCCACGCGACCAGCCGACTTCTTCTTCTTCTTCGACGTCTTCCGCTGCAACTGCTGCCTCCAAAGCACCTGCCCCAAAGGACGCGTCGACGCTGGTGTTTGTGAATCGCTGCCAGACGGGGAATCCGCTCCTCAAAGAGTTGCACAACGTCAGCTTTGAGTTCCGCGAGGGCCTTGTGCCAGATTACGTCTGGTCCGGCACCAATGGTTCCAATTGCTGCGCGCTGTTTCTGAGTGTGCGGTACCATTTGCTGCATGGCGAGTACTTGGAGGAACGCCTGGAGCGCGTGCGCAAGCAGGACGCCACCAGTTACCGCACCAAAGTGCTGCTGTGCCTGGTGGACGTGCAGGACAACCAGACGGCACTGCTGCAGATCAATCGCCTGGCGCTGATGAGCGAGTTCACGTTGATCCTGGCGTGGAGTTGGCCCGAGATTGCGCGGTATCTCGAGACCTTCAAGGCATACGAAAACAAATCGGCGACGCTCATCAAGGAGAAAATCGAAAGCGAATTCCTGCCGAAAGCCAACGAAGTGCTCACTGGCGTACGCTCCGTCAACAAAACCGACGTGTTGACGCTCTTGACGACGTTTGGCACGGTGCGCAACGTCATGAACGCCAGCATGGAAGAGATGGCGTTGTGTCCAGGCATTGGTCAGAAGAAAGTACGACAATTGCTGGACACGTTTCAAGAACCTTTCACCAAAGCAGCGCCAACGGTTACGTCTTTGGCCAGTTCTTCTGCGACTTCTCGTGCATGAAACTCAAGGGGAAGCAGTTTGTGTCGTATGTTGGTGTGTGGTTGAGTGGTGTTAACCTGCACGTACTCGCCGAACGGTAATGCGAACTAACGGAAGTCGGCGTCGGCTTCAACTGCCACGTCGAGCACGCTAAGGTTGGTGCATCGTTGGGTCATCTTACTCATTTCTCCTGACCTCCACGGCATTTGACAACAAACATCTTCGCCCGTGGACGTCGAATTCAACGACCTGTGCCGAGCCTTTTGCTGGGGGGGGGGTATCGCAAAAGAAACTTGACGACTTCCAAGTGACCTCTTTTAGCAGCCAAACACACGGCTTGGGAGGTACAGCCTTCTTCTCGGTGAGAATGAAGAAATCTCACAACCCCCAAGTGCCCGCCATCAGCAGCACAATCCATGGCTTTGGCGGTGCATCCGAGTTGCGTTTCAAAGTGAAGAAACTCACAACGCGAAGATTTCCTCGCGCTGCAGCGTACTTCAATGCTTTTGTTGTCGATTGAAACACTCCCTGTTGGTACAAGAACCGCACGAGACGCAGGGAT
>JAMFLO010000158.1:0-76255 GCA_027475765.1 Paralagenidium karlingii
TGCCGACCACTGAAGAAGCACCAAGCGAAAGGGCCCCCTGCGCCAAGTCCAGACCCTTTGGTAACCGCAAATCAATTGGTTTTCAGCCTCAACTCTTTCGTTTCGTCCAAACCCTAAACCCTAAACCCTAAACCCTAGACTTAGATATTCTCTGTGTGAAGATAAGACAAAGATAAGCTATTCAGCAAGCAAAAGCTCAGCGATGGGTTGCCACTCATTCATAAGAGAAGCACAAGCGAGATTTCTATGGAAAGCATCTTGGTCCAAGAGTTTTTGTTGCAAAAGCATCTCGTGTATGTAATTGGTCCCCCAAAACAACCCAATGAACTGGTGCGTGAGAAACCCAATGAGCTTCGCTTTGGTGGCATTGCAAACCCCCAGCACCAGAGTTTGGAAGCAACATCCTTTGCTTGCAAAGGATTCTCACAGCCTGTGGTGAATCGCCTGTGGAAAGCGCGTCTCCTACAGTTCAAATGGGCTGAAGGTCGACAGAAAAACGAGTGCTGCTTGTGCCACCCTGCAGACAGATAAATGGTGTGGACCCCTCCAAAGATCTTTTCTAAGGACGCAACCAATTAGAGACCAGAACTTGCGGTGCTGGTGCTGACGTTGCTGAACGCAGCGATGGCGAACGCGACGACGACAAAGCAACAAGTCATCAATGTGGCAACGTTTTTCGAGACCCAAGTGCTCACGTCCAAAGAGATTGACGCCGTGCGTAGCATCGACGCGGATCTCATCTTCAGCAGCATCTACGCGCTCGACAATGTTCGCAGCGACTACGGTGCATTCAACAAGGGAATGGCACGGTATTTGCCGCTTCAATGGAACCTCATCAGTCAGTTCGCGAGTGCTGCTGATGGTAGCCTTGCGGGCGCTCGTCTGGCTCAGAGTGGAAGCATTTCCACCAGCGTGTGTGCGCTTGTGGGCAATTGGGACTCCACAACGGTCAAGACAGTGAGCGATCAAGAAGCCAGCAACATCACCACTCAGTTCTCAAAGAACTGCCAGGACGACGACATGGTAGTCTTGGTGTTCATTGATCAGGTGCCAGACCAAGTCAAGAGCTCGCTGCAGGCCCAAATGCAACTCCAAGATTTGCGCCATACGATTCGCACTAATGGTACCACGCCTTCTTCGAAGTATTGGGACCAAATTTTGATGCGTTTGCCTCCTTCATTCTGCGTGCATAACGTCAGCAACAACTTGCAAACGGGCAATTTAGTTGTCACCTCTCTGTGTCACGGGGACGGCTGTGAGTGTCTCCCGCAGTGGTCCACTTCGGTGCATCACCACCTCACATCTACCGCCATCGCGCTCATTGTGCTCGCAGTTGTTTTCTTCGTGCTTGGTATGGCTGCAATCGCTGCACGCTATCGCCACTATGTGCTCTCCAAACGTCAAGCCATCGACGGTCAGGATGACAAGACCACTCCACTCATCCCAGCAGCTAAATGAAGCTGGTGGTCCACATGTTCACCAGCCAAGAAGAGTGATGAACGGAAAGAAGAGACGAGACGAATCGTAATCCCTGGCTTTAATCTGTTTTTCTTTTTCTCTCAAGATCACTGAGTTTGAGGATTAACGTGGGTGGGGATACTCACGCTGATTGTTCGGGGCATCTCCTTCCCTCGTCATGTGAAAACACTGAGACTGAATTAAACTGATGCAGTCGTTGATCGAGTGCGTCATTAGAAGGCTCAGCATTGAGCAATCGTGTTCGTGATCAGTGATCGAGAGCGTGTGATGCGGTCTTTGAACCTAGAACTGACGTGACTCGTTCTGGCGTTCGACTAGGCATTAAAAGTGCGCCAAAGCATCACGCAGAGAGGTAGTTTCAGTGCCTCCAGCACAAATTGCCCTTCACATTCTAGGATTGCTAAGCACTGATGAGCGCCCTGCACCAAGAGACCGACTTGATGACTTTGTTGAAAACGATTCTTGTCGCTTGTCGAAAGCGGCTGAAGTGTCGTTCGAATTGATGCTGGTGCTGATGTGGCTGCCACGTGTGCCATTTCTTGACTGAAAAAACAGTGACGCTGGCTTAGCCGCACCCGTCACTAGACCACTTTATCCCGGTTGTCGTGGTTGGGATGACTACAGTATGATGCTTAGTTGGCAGACACACAGAGATCTTTCACTACAAACAAACGGTCAATTCGAATCTCATTGACTCTCTTGTTTTGGTCACATTCCACCAGCTCCCACGGCGTCTTCAGCATTAGATGATCCAATCTGGCAAGCTGCACACGGGATATGCACCATACCATCCCATAAGACTCATTGGAGTAACCATCGTGCTTGAGATCGGCGACTCTCAGCCTGTGGTGAGGCAGCATCCACAAAAACATTTGCAAGAACAGTCTGGAGCCGTAATAAATCGTAGTATAGCAGCAATTGCTTGGTCTCTTTCATGTGCACGTCGTAAATGTCGGCTTTCATGCTGTCGTTAGTCACGTCGATGCTGGAATCCGCGTTCCTGGCGAGTATCCCAAATTGGCAATTGGCAATGTGAGTACCAAGCCCGAGCGATTGGTGTAAAACGGGTCGCCAGGCGAGAACAGAGTGCGTCAAGCGCCCACCGGTAGCGAGGGTGGTGACCACGATGATCACGTCATTGAGCTATTCCATGCAGTCAACGCCATGGCATCTCTCTCCGCGGGTGTACATCCAGGATTCTGGCACCAAAGGAGCGTCACGATCGCCGTACCAACATAGATCTCGTCAGTGATTGCTGCAGCGAAGAGTCGATCTCGTTGGAAAGTGCACCATAGATTAGTCCCACACACAAGCATACCGGACCGTAGTATTCTCTCGAGTTCACCTCGGGAGCGCTGTGGGTCAAGGCTGGCTTCGGTATCAAAGGTCCACATCGACATGTACCTCTCATCCACAGAGCTGTCAGTGGACATGCGATCTTTGAATAAACCCTAGATCTCGAATATGGATCCGCTGGATAGCATCTGTTCGGAGGACTTCTCTTCTTGTGTGGGGACCGGTCCCAAAGCGAATCACAACTCGAAGGAGCACAAGGTACTTCGAGTGACCCAATACTCTGGTGGTTCGTTCTGGTAGACTCATCTACCTGCCATCACATCAACACTGCCCACGATCCATAGTTGATGACAGGAAAAAGATGCCATAACAGTTGTTGATGACTGCCCTCCACTGACTGGCAGTCAGTCAGTTGGCTGCAAACAAGCTCTTTTGGTCGGTTCTCCCCAAGAATTGCATTTGTTGAGTGATTGAGATCAACACACCTTCTGATGGGTGGTGAGCGCAGTAATGATCATTCAGGCAAATGGTACTGACGGATCTCGTTACCATTGAGAATAAACCATCCCAATTGTCGTGAACTCCAACTACGATGGCTGGCGGAAGATCAAGTCAAGGCTTGCAAGCACAAAAGTTGACCGCTCTCTCGATCTGCAACACGAGAAGGAACCCAACACTTGCGATCGAAAACTGCGATGCGATCCACGGTCACGAACCTGTCTGTCCTTTCACAGACTCCACTGCTCTTGCCAAGCATTAAAGACATTCGTAATGCTGCACGACGCCACGTTGCTCGCCTGACCCAGACACGAAGTATATGTCCAACGCCAGCTTTTGACGTCTTTGTCTTCTGCTGGTTGTATCGCGAGCCAAAACGACGGGTCCCGAGCGCTGCAAACACCAAGTTAATTCCTTCCATGAGCAACAAGCAACAGCTGAACGCACGGATAGCCGTTCAACTATTTGCGTCGAATCTGCCACGGTGTTCATCTCGTTGAGCGAGGCTGCAACTGCAAGCTATCTACATGTGCGAGATTGTTGCTTAATTGGACTCTCCCATTAAAATACGAAAGCCATTTGCGAGGCACTATATGGTTAATTCTTTTTCCATAGCTGGTCACTCTCGTAATTCTAACAGGCTCAGTTCAGTTTGTCCTAAGCACGTGCCAGCGTTTACTCCTCACTGCAGGAAATAATTACCCTATTGGCACCTACAAAGAGTCAAAAACTACAAACCTAGGAGCACGGTTCGTCGGTTCAGTCCGGACCGTGGTGGTTACCGGCCTGCTTTCAAACCCAAATTGGTGGTCAGTGGTGTGGGGCCGATTTGCTCGCTTTGCTCGGACCCAGCAAAGGACAAGAACGCAACCAAATTCTCATGCCGTCGTACAGCTTGGAACCCGAAGATGGCCAGCGCTCCGCCAAGGCGCGCGGCTCCCACTTGCGCGTGCACTATGTGCACTGCCGTGAAGTCATGCATGCTATCAAGGGCATGAAGCTCTCCAAGGCCAAGGCTTTCTTGCAGGCTGTGCTCGAGTACAAGCAGGCTGTGCCCTTCACCAAGTACACTGGTGGCTGTGGCCGTCACGCCCAGGGCAAGCTCCGTGGTGCTGCTGGTGACAAGTGCAAGTGGCCCCAAAAGGCTACCAAGATCATCTTGGACTTGCTCAAGAACGCCGAATCCAACGCCGAAGTCAAGGGTCTGGACACTGACAACTTGTTCATTGCCCACTCGCAAGCCAACATGGCCATTAAGCAGAGACGTCGTACTTACCGTTGCCACGGTCGTATTGGTCCCTACATGGCCACCCCAGCGCACATTGAGCTGATCCTGACTGAAAAGCGCGCCAACGTGCAAAAGGCTGACGAAGAACCAAAGAAGATCGTCAAGGTGTCCCGCAAACGTCAGGCTCAACTCCGCCTGAAGGCCGGTGGTGGCGTCGCTGCTTCCAACTAAGCCAGTCGTTTAGCCACAAGAGCTGCGTTCTTTTGGAAACGAGCGAGTGACCTCAACACGCTTTGAGGCAGAAGCAGTTTTTCGTTCATTCAGCGTTCGGATGGTGGCTTTCATGGGCAACGAAAAGAACAACGCGCACACCATCTTGACTACTACCCACTTGGGATGGGTTGGATGGTGTGTGGAAGGAATGAATGAGAAGATGCGATGCTTTGGGCATTGGTAACATTCGAATAAAGCTTTGCAGGTTGAATTTGGGTTCAAAGACTACGTTGATGATCGATTCTGAGCTGCGGATATACTGTGCTATCCCCCGCTTTTGTGGAGATTCTGCTACTAGTCCCAAATGGCTGGCTGTTTGTGTTTGCTGAATGGAGGAATGGTGGTTGCTGACTGTTGTGGTAACAGGAGTGGATTGAGGAGTACTTGTTCAAGAGAGAACTGCACCTCCAGATCGAAAGCAAGAAGGACCAACCGTGGTGGGCCGATCGTTTGTGTTCAATCTCCATCACGACACCGCGAAGACAACCTGCGAGTCCTCCTCGCAGAAAGAGCGACAAGCCTAGATGTTCCCAAGTCCATTTGGTGGCAGCCCTTTGCTACTCTTCTTGCATGGGTTTCCGCGTGGTGCATGATGCTCTTGATTGCTCTTCGGAAGGTACAGGACCAGCAACAGACCAGGACAGAGGCAAACACATAGCCAAAGGCACTGAAAGAGCGCGGAGGCGCCACAGAGACCTGGAGAGAGATCATCGTTGTTGTGGTTTTTTCATCAACTGGTCCTCGGTGGTAGCTCCTACCTCTGGCTCCGTCTGCTATCCAAGAAGACGCCAACGAAGCTAAGAGTTCAAACTCGCCACAATTACGTTAGATACCAACAATCGGCGACTGGATGTCAAACAGAAGCAGCCTGACGCCATGGAACCAATGGACGAGTGGGGATGTCTTGCGGCTCATCTCTTGTGTTTCTGGTTTTTTGGAGCAACCCGCATCAATTCTAAACACTCGAGAGACAAGTAGTTCTATGTCAAACATCACCACCACAGGACACTCCGGCCACTAGTAAATGCCCAAAAATGCTGGTTGATGCTGAAAAGAGAATGCCCTGCACTACATAACTGATCGCCTCGTTGGAGCCACCCTGGTGCTTGAGATCGGCAACGCAGCATGCACAAAAACACCAGCAAGAACAGTCCGGACCCGAAGAAAGCTTTAGTGAATCAGAAACTGCTTGTTCCCTTTCATGCGCACATCGCAAATACCGGCTTGCATGCCGTCGCTGGTATGTCGATGCTGGAATCCGCGTCTCTTGTGAGTATGCCAGCAACCGAGTAGTCAAGTTGTTGGCTAGTTTACCGTCACCAAGGTCGACAGAGAAAAACTGATCGCTTGCGGCAATTCGTTGGCAATGAGAGTACCAAGCCTCAACCATTGGTCTCGAACAGGTCGCCAGAAAAGAACTCAGCGCATCCGGCATTCAGGCGGCGGTGGTGGTGACCATGGTCGTTCGCCAGTTGAATTGCAACCCAGGCTTCATCGTGACACGGAACGCGATGGTGATCACCACCAGGTCCAAGATGGTGCTAGTTCGATCACTGAGAAGTTACACTTCGCCCCAGATATCTTAGCTGGACTCCGGTAAACGAAAGAGCACACATGATAATGACTTCTACACCATCATTTGCTACGCGACCAGCAGCTGGATAAAACCCGCCACATTTCATTGAGCTATTCCATGCAGTCAACGCCATGGCATCTCTCTCCGCGGGTGTACATCCGGGATTCTGGCACCAAAGGGAGCGTCACGATCGCCGTACCAACATAGATCTCGTCAGTGATTGCTGCAGCGAAGAGTCGATCTCGTTGGAAAGTGCACCATAGATTAGTCCCACACACAAGCATACCGGACCGTAGTATTCTCTCGAGTTCACCTCGGGAGCGCTGTGGGTCAAGGCTGGCTTCGGTATCAAAGGTCCACATCGACATGTACCTCTCATCCACAGAGCTGTCAGTGGACATGCGATCTTTGAATAAACCCTAGATCTCGAATATGGATCCGCTGGATAGCATCTGTTCGGAGGACTTCTCTTCTTGTGTGGGGACCGGTCCCAAAGCGAATCACAACTCGAAGGAGCACAAGGTACTTCGAGTGACCCAATACTCTGGTGGTTCGTTCTGGTAGACTCATCTACCTGCCATCACATCAACACTGCCCACGATCCATAGTTGATGACAGGAAAAAGATGCCATAACAGTTGTTGATGACTGCCCTCCACTGACTGGCAGTCAGTCAGTTGGCTGCAAACAAGCTCTTTTGGTCGGTTCTCCCCAAGAATTGCATTTGTTGAGTGATTGAGATCAACACACCTTCTGATGGGTGGTGAGCGCAGTAATGATCATTCAGGCAAATGGTACTGACGGATCTCGTTACCATTGAGAATAAACCATCCCAATTGTCGTGAACTCCAACTACGATGGCTGGCGGAAGATCAAGTCAAGGCTTGCAAGCACAAAAGTTGACCGCTCTCTCGATCTGCAACACGAGAAGGAACCCAACACTTGCGATCGAAAACTGCGATGCGATCCACGGTCACGAACCTGTCTGTCCTTTCACAGACTCCACTGCTCTTGCCAAGCATTAAAGACATTCGTAATGCTGCACGACGCCACGTTGCTCGCCTGACCCAGACACGAAGTATATGTCCAACGCCAGCTTTTGACGTCTTTGTCTTCTGCTGGTTGTATCGCGAGCCAAAACGACGGGTCCCGAGCGCTGCAAACACCAAGTTAATTCCTTCCATGAGCAACAAGCAACAGCTGAACGCACGGATAGCCGTTCAACTATTTGCGTCGAATCTGCCACGGTGTTCATCTCGTTGAGCGAGGCTGCAACTGCAAGCTATCTACATGTGCGAGATTGTTGCTTAATTGGACTCTCCCATTAAAATACGAAAGCCATTTGCGAGGCACTATATGGTTAATTCTTTTTCCATAGCTGGTCACTCTCGTAATTCTAACAGGCTCAGTTCAGTTTGTCCTAAGCACGTGCCAGCGTTTACTCCTCACTGCAGGAAATAATTACCCTATTGGCACCTACAAAGAGTCAAAAACTACAAACCTAGGAGCACGGTTCGTCGGTTCAGTCCGGACCGTGGTGGTTACCGGCCTGCTTTCAAACCCAAATTGGTGGTCAGTGGTGTGGGGCCGATTTGCTCGCTTTGCTCGGACCCAGCAAAGGACAAGAACGCAACCAAATTCTCATGCCGTCGTACAGCTTGGAACCCGAAGATGGCCAGCGCTCCGCCAAGGCGCGCGGCTCCCACTTGCGCGTGCACTATGTGCACTGCCGTGAAGTCATGCATGCTATCAAGGGCATGAAGCTCTCCAAGGCCAAGGCTTTCTTGCAGGCTGTGCTCGAGTACAAGCAGGCTGTGCCCTTCACCAAGTACACTGGTGGCTGTGGCCGTCACGCCCAGGGCAAGCTCCGTGGTGCTGCTGGTGACAAGTGCAAGTGGCCCCAAAAGGCTACCAAGATCATCTTGGACTTGCTCAAGAACGCCGAATCCAACGCCGAAGTCAAGGGTCTGGACACTGACAACTTGTTCATTGCCCACTCGCAAGCCAACATGGCCATTAAGCAGAGACGTCGTACTTACCGTTGCCACGGTCGTATTGGTCCCTACATGGCCACCCCAGCGCACATTGAGCTGATCCTGACTGAAAAGCGCGCCAACGTGCAAAAGGCTGACGAAGAACCAAAGAAGATCGTCAAGGTGTCCCGCAAACGTCAGGCTCAACTCCGCCTGAAGGCCGGTGGTGGCGTCGCTGCTTCCAACTAAGCCAGTCGTTTAGCCACAAGAGCTGCGTTCTTTTGGAAACGAGCGAGTGACCTCAACACGCTTTGAGGCAGAAGCAGTTTTTCGTTCATTCAGCGTTCGGATGGTGGCTTTCATGGGCAACGAAAAGAACAACGCGCACACCATCTTGACTACTACCCACTTGGGATGGGTTGGATGGTGTGTGGAAGGAATGAATGAGAAGATGCGATGCTTTGGGCATTGGTAACATTCGAATAAAGCTTTGCAGGTTGAATTTGGGTTCAAAGACTACGTTGATGATCGATTCTGAGCTGCGGATATACTGTGCTATCCCCCGCTTTTGTGGAGATTCTGCTACTAGTCCCAAATGGCTGGCTGTTTGTGTTTGCTGAATGGAGGAATGGTGGTTGCTGACTGTTGTGGTAACAGGAGTGGATTGAGGAGTACTTGTTCAAGAGAGAACTGCACCTCCAGATCGAAAGCAAGAAGGACCAACCGTGGTGGGCCGATCGTTTGTGTTCAATCTCCATCACGACACCGCGAAGACAACCTGCGAGTCCTCCTCGCAGAAAGAGCGACAAGCCTAGATGTTCCCAAGTCCATTTGGTGGCAGCCCTTTGCTACTCTTCTTGCATGGGTTTCCGCGTGGTGCATGATGCTCTTGATTGCTCTTCGGAAGGTACAGGACCAGCAACAGACCAGGACAGAGGCAAACACATAGCCAAAGGCACTGAAAGAGCGCGGAGGCGCCACAGAGACCTGGAGAGAGATCATCGTTGTTGTGGTTTTTTCATCAACTGGTCCTCGGTGGTAGCTCCTACCTCTGGCTCCGTCTGCTATCCAAGAAGACGCCAACGAAGCTAAGAGTTCAAACTCGCCACAATTACGTTAGATACCAACAATCGGCGACTGGATGTCAAACAGAAGCAGCCTGACGCCATGGAACGAGGAAATGAACGACAGCGAAATCAATGGGAACTAGCCTAGGGTTCTAGATTGTCGTGTTTTGAAGGAGAGCTCAAGATTGATCAGAGTCTTCGCTGGTGTCGAATGAACAGGTTTGCCCTCGGATCGAACTATAGATGCGCATAAATGGAGGCCACGGCACGGTTTCGTTTTCGTTTTCGAACCGCTTTCCATCGCACTCCTTGCGATGGACCCCCTATTACTGGGATCTCCCCTTCGTACCACTCATCCATCTCCAGATCGATGCGTGCTTCGACTTGGAAGCTGGATGTTGCAACTTACGGCATGCTCCAGAGGATGGTTTTCTGGATGGCCAGAGGTCATACCACTGTTATTGTCCGAATGGATGGATGGAGGCGCACTGATTTAGACCTTCAGACGGCGTGAATGGGCACTGCGGTCGAACCTTGCACTGCAGGTACAGTTGCCCAATGGTAGGCTAACGAGAATTGTAGCCAATTCTGAGTGAGAGAGAATACAGGAGATGGCACACGCAGTCTTTGCTTCTTTTTACATATTGAGATGCAAACTGAAAAAACGACTCGGAGCGTATCTCTCGCCAAACTCGCAACGCCAGTCATCGCCGTTCACCACGACATGCGCAGCGAGCATGCGGTCACTCTGATTCTTTGAGAAAGATGGAAAGTCACGCGCGAGGAATTGGAAGTCGTTGAAAAAAGCTCCAACGCGCTCTGTTCCCGACTCAAAGATGCCCGTTTCCCGTTGCTGAGCACGCGTCGAATGCTATGCGATGCCCAAGACAAGCCCATTGCCAGTATGATTCACAAGATCTATTCGATTCCGGCCAAAACTATCTCGGCCGAGCGTGACAGTGTCAAAACCACTTTCCGCATCCGTGGAGCCATGGACTAGGTGCAGGTTGAGTTCACCAACTTGGCCAACGACGAACGAGTGACCGCGGGAATGCTCGGCGATGTTCGACATGAGGGAGTGATCGTCTGGATTGACCAGGGCCAAGCTGGCAGACGAGTTTCTGTAGCTCGCGTGTTTCGTCACCAAGTGCCCCACGAGAGCTTTGACCGCCACTGTCTGCACGTGCTGGAGATCGACATCGCCGCACTCATGGATCAGGCATTGGTCGTGTTCATGTGTGTGACGCTGGTGGAGGTGATCCGCGACTTTCGAGGCAGTCGGATGGGCATCGACGGCTTGGACGGCGCCGCGGCGCTGGGTCTAGAAGGGGTGGCATTAATCACTCGCTCTAAGAATGGAGATGTGATGGCTACTCTAGTAAATACTTTTGGGAGGTTGGCTCATTAATGAATCTTCCCTGATAAATGTTACTAACAGGATTGCTGGAGGTGATTGGGTTGAATTGGGCAGCAGAAGGTGTTGCACGTCGGGTGAAATCTGCCGTACTTCAAGGGCGGACTTCGAGAGAAGGCGGCAACCGACTCCAGTGAGTTGCTCTCTTGACTGGAAGCTGTTTGACGGCTCAAAAGCGCTTTCGAGACTGTGCAGTTCGCAAACGGCTTTCGGTCGACAACGTCGGTGGGCCAACGCAGCGCTTCCGTTCACGTCCACTCGACCCAAGAGGAATGCTGCTAACGACCACTCGTAGCCAACTGCGTCGCTCCACCAGTCGCCAGCTCCGCAGGGCGCTGCTGAGCACAACCACTGCTGGGGCGGGCTCCAGCGCCAGCACCAACGCCAAGCACCAGCCACTTTCTTTTGAAGACACCGGCAAGACTTTCCAAAGCAAAAGCACCGCGGACCTAGTGCGCGCCTACGGAGTCTTCAAGATCTGCCAGGTGGAGCCTCTTGTCAAGCGCAGCGAGCAACTGGTCAACTTTGGATACAAGATCTTTCCGGGCCAAAAGCTCACCAACGTGGCGCTCGAGCACACGTTTTTCCGTCACTTTTGCGCTGGCCAGAACGCCAAAGAGATCCAACCGGTCATCAACGCACTGCGCAAAGCCGGTATTGGCGCCATTCTCGACTATGCTGCCGAAGCCGACGTCACGCATCCTCGCGATCTGAACGGCGTGCCCCACAACTTGGTCTCAGCTCGTACCTACGACTACGAGGATGAATCCACATGCGACGCCAACGCCACCATCGCTCGTCAGGCCATCATCGACGCTGGCAACTCCAAGGCATCCAAGGACGAAGCTGCGTTTGCCGCCATCAAACTCACAGCGTTGGGCAAGCCGGAATTGCTCATGCGCATGTCGACGATCATCATCGAGTCCCAGATGTTGTTTCACGCGTTGGATCCTCCAAATCTTTCGCGCGCCAAGATTCAGTACTTGCACAAATTGGTGGACTACCCTGCGCTAAGTGCTGGGCTGCGCAATGCAGGCGTCGACATGGACGATCAGGCTGTCAAAACGCTCTTTGACTCGATCGACCAGACCTCCAGAGACGGCCAAATTGATTTTGTGGACTGGGTCAGCTTTCTCGATCCATTTGACCTGACTATGGGGCCGCTCACGGCATTTGTGCAGGCTGAGCCACTGGATACGCGCGAGAAAGTGCAGTTGCGCAACATGATCCACAGACTTGAGGCTTTGGCGAGCGAAGCCGCAAAGCAAGGAGTCAAGTTGATGGTCGATGCCGAACAGACATACTTGCAGCCCGCCATTGACCATCTCACGCTCAATTTGCAGCGTAAGTATAACCAGAATAACCAGGACGTGATCTACAACACGTTCCAGTGCTATCTCAAGATCTCATCCGACCGCATCGATATCGATCTGGAGCGAGCGCGGCGAGAAAACTTCCGGTTTGCCTGCAAACTTGTTCGTGGAGCGTATATGGTGCAAGAGCGCAAGCGAGCGGTGGATTTGGGTCATCCCGATCCCATCCACCACACCATTGAAGACACCCATGGTAACTATGCCAGTCAGGTCAAGAAGCTGTTGGAAAACTCCCATTTGGCCAGCTTTATGGTCGCGTCACACAATGAACAGAGCGTCAAAGATACAGTGCAGTGGATGCACGACATGAACATTGACCGTCGCCAGGGAGTGGTGTTTTTTGGTCAGTTGCTGGGCATGTGCGATCATGTTAGTTACACTCTTGGACGAGAGGGTTATCAAGTGTTCAAGTATGTCCCCTACGGCCCCATCAACGAAGTTCTGCCGTACTTGATCCGTCGCGCACAAGAAAACTCGGGGTTGATGACTGGTGCCACTAAGGAAATCACGCTGCTTCGTCAAGAGATTGGGCGACGCTTTTTCTCGCGAAAGTCCAAGTGATCCGACGGTAAACAAAAGAACAGAAACAAACGAGACGAGCGAAAAAGTAGTACCTTGGTATCGACATGAAAGGAATGAGAGAGTATTATCTAGCTTTGCAGTCGTCTCTTGCCTTCAGATCCTGGTGGATCATACGGATGAAATCGTCACCCGTTTGACCCAAAGCAAATCTACCACACAAAACAATGAGAGGAACATGAAGGAGAAGACAAGGAGGAGCTTCTTGGTGAAGACAGAAATACGTCGTGCAGAAGAAATGACATGGCATCATGGAGCCAATCGGCGGTTCCCGAGTCTGAGAGCAACGCAGGTGTTTTTGTGAGTTTATGGGACGAGGCGTTCTGGTCGGGATGGGCGAAAACTCTAGGCACAGAACATTGCAGTAGCATGCGCTGATCCAAGTCATCTCTCCGATTGTTGTTTCACGTGGTTGGTCGCATCGTGCACAGGAGCATAGCTGCAACTCGCATCCAAACAAGATGTCACCCATCCCATCTCCTATTTTAAGTTCTTCAGCATCCTAGATGGTGGCTACCCCACTCCACTTTGGTTCACAAACGCCTAAATCTACGGAAGTGTCGATTCTTGCCCGCGAAGAAAAGGATCGGATCTTCAACATGTGAAGGGGTGAACAAGAGACTCTTCAAGTCAAACGCGTTCTCTCGGTGGCGCTCTGACGGTCGGGAGAACCAAGCAACCTCCAAGGAATACCACTCAACGCTATTCAACAAATGTTGGCTGTGACTCCATCGCCGCAAACCGACTCTGGCGACCCCAAGTTCACCATCAGTCCCAGTCCATTCGAGGCAGCTTCTTCGGGGTCCAAACCTCCGCGTCCCAAAGCGCTCTGGAATGGACTGCTCTTTGGGTCATATCTCTTTGGCTCGCTGTGCTTTCTGGTCGGTTCGACTTTTTTCTATCCGTCCACTTCCGCCCAGTGGGGAGGCAAAGGCTACGACTTTGGGGCCTACTGCTTTGTAGTGGGCTGTGTGATGTTCATTGTGGGCACCAACATGGATTTCATCGATTTGATCTGGTCCTCGTCTTTCGTGGAGTCTGCACCGTTCAAGCGCGTGGTTGTGATCTATAACAGCATGTCGTACGTGGTGGCCTCGTGGATTTTTTTTCTCGGCGCGGTGTTTTTTCTTCCCGATTTCTTCAAGGAGCAACCCGAGATTGGTTGCATCGCGTTTATCGTTGGTTGCTCCATGTACTCGCTGTCATCGTTGATCGATATGATCAAACTTTGGGTAGATCGAGTGGGCAGTGGAGGAATAGGAGGAGGCGCGCGTGACGAGAAGCTCGCCAAAGCGGCAGAAGCGTGTCTAGGGTGGAGCACCTGTGTGTTCGTCTGCACCATCATTGGCGCCATCCTGTTCATCGTCGGAAGCTACTTTTACCTTCCGCAGTTTACAAGTTCGTCGATACATCCAGAGTCCAATGACGACTATGTAGTGCGGTCGACAAACTGCTTTGTGGTCGGCTCGGTGTTCTTCATCCTGAGCGCGGTGTCCCAAGTATCGAGGACCTGGTCTGTTCCAAGACTCTGTCCAAAGAATCGCGTGACGGACATTCTGGTCCGCTAAGTTAATTCCAGTTCTGTTGGAAGCTTTCAAATGCAGACGAGAGATCTGTTCTAAACTCCTCTGTGCAGACAAACAGAACAATAAAATATTGTACGGGAAATAAATCTTTAGAAGAAGCTCGAATAACAGCTAGACAACTTGAAGCAATTCGTCTTGCAAGCTGAGTCCCCAAAAGCACCATAGGTCACCATTCCACCACGCACTGAAGCTATTGAGTACACGCCGCAGTCCACTTTGTAGCAGTTGCCACATGCTGCCAGCGCGCCGACCAGTTCTGGAAAAGCCACTCCACGAATATCACGCCGCGAGCTCAGTTGCCGTCGCACTACCAGTATCAAAGAGAGCAAGTGTGAGGAGCAAAACCAGACCAACCATGGCTTTCCAGTGCGTCAACTCGACGACTTTCAAAGTGAGCTCGTGGCAAACTGAGCTGGTGGGTTACCATATCAAAGCATCTGTTCAAGAGTGTTGTGAATACCCAGGAGAGTTCAGTCTGGTGACCAGCATGCCCCTTGGTCTTTGTTACACGGCCCCTTTGTCACGCAACAACCAGTCAGAACCGCAGATTTGGCTCCCAAGCCAGCCAATCAGAGAGTACAACACCAAAGGTCGCAAATCATCATGGCAAGGCAGCACTAACACAAACAACGGGACCAACAACAGACATGTGGATTGTGTCAAAGTAAAACGGTTTGCGTGTGCTTTTATTGTTCAAATTCAAGAATGACCTCATCGACCTTGAGCGAGTCACCTGGCTTGACCAAAATGCTTTTGATCTTGCCCTTCTTCTCCGAGCGCAGTGCGTTTCGCATCTTCATGGCTTCCACGACGGCGAGTTCTTGGCCGGGTTGCACTTCTTGGCCAACTTCCACAGCGATCGAGATCAACATACCGGGCATGGGGCACAGAAGCATGCCAGAGGTATCAATCTCCGGCTTGGGTTGCATGTAGGCAGCGTACTTTTGTTCCATTTCACTACGCACAATCACGTCGTGGATGGCACCGTGGTGTTGCAATTGGTAGCCTTCAGGAAGAGCCGTCAATTGTTGAGTAGCGAACTTTTCACCGTCAATGGTACCCTTGAACAATGGGTCGTTCAAGTCCCAGTTGATGTTGCCGATGGAGATCCATTGGCCATCAATGTAAGCCAACTGGTAGGTCTTTTCGACGTTCTTGCCGTTGACCACATCGTCGGTCTCCAATTCAGCCAAGTAGACTTCCTTGGCCTTGCCGAATGGACCATCAGTGCTGACGTACATCTTCAAGGCACAGTCTTGGAGGTTGTTCTTGGTGGCAATAGCAACAGCGTTGGCAGACGAGTTGTCACCGCTCAACACACGGAAGCGTGGCACATAGCCTTCACCGGTGGCTTGGGCGACGTATTCAATCTCTTCAGGGTTGAGCTTGTCAAGGTTGTCTGGGTAGTGAGCAGCACCAACAGGTTGGCTCAAACGGCCACTGAGTTGACGGCTGGCTTGGATGTTGCGGGCACGCATGACAGCACCAACAACGGCGATCTCACGCATTTCCTTGTCGTTCAACTTGACACCTTCGAAGCCCTCTGGGTATTCCTCTTCGATGAACTTGGTGGTGATCTTGCCGCTGACGAAACGTGGATGACGGTACACTTCCTGCAAGAACGAGGCGTTGTGGCCAGGTCCGCGGATGACATAGTGGTCCAAAGCGAACTTCATCTTTTCCAAAGCGTCTTCACGGTTTTCGCCGTAGGTAATAAGCTTGGAGATCATAGGATCGTAGTGGAAACTGATATCGCTTCCTTCCTTGACGCCAGAGTCGCAACGCACACCGGGGCATTCAATGGGTTCACGGTAACGCAACAAGCGACCAATGGATGGCAAGAAGCCACGGAATGGATCTTCAGCGTACACACGCGATTCGAAGGCATGGCCGTGAATCTTGAGTGGGCCCTGGAGCATCCAGTCGGGCAGCTTGTGGCCAGCGGCAACGCGGATCATTTGTTCCACAAGATCGACCTTGGAGATCAATTCAGTCACGGGATGTTCCACTTGGAGACGGGTGTTCATTTCCAAGAAGTAGAAGTTTTTGTTCTTGTCGCACAAGAATTCGACGGTACCAGCCGAGACATAGCCGACCTTCTTGGCGAGCATCTTGGCTTGTTCACCCATGGCAATACGGGTCTGCTCGTCAAGCAAGACACTTGGAGCTTCTTCAATAACCTTCTGGTTACGACGCTGGATGGAGCATTCACGTTCAGGGAATGGCACCACGTTGCCGTGCTTGTCGGCGATCAATTGAATTTCAATGTGACGTGGGTCTTCAATGAACTTTTCAATCAGCATACGGTCATCACCGAACGAAGAAGCAGCTTCTTCCTTCGACAATTTGTACGAGGAGCGCACTTCGTCATCGTCGTAGGCGATACGAAGACCCTTGCCACCACCACCAGCAGAGGCCTTGATCATGACAGGGTAACCAATCTCACGAGCGACCTTGACGGCTTCTTCGGCGTTGGGGACTTCACCCATGAAACCGGGAATGATGCTGACACCGGCTTCCTTAGCGATGACCTTGGATTCGATCTTGTCGCCCATGGCGCGGATGGCTTCGAAACCGGGACCCAAGAAGGCAACACCGGCCTTTTCCAGTGCATCGGCAAAGGCCTTGTTCTCGGACAAGAATCCGTAGCCGGGGTGCACGGCCTGGGCTCCAGTCTTCTTGACAGCGTCGACAATGTTCTTGATGTTGAGGTAACTCTGGTTGGACGGGGCTGGGCCAACGCAGACGGCTTCATCGGCCATCTTGACGGCGACCGTGTTGACATCAGCCTCCGAGTAGACGGCCACGGTCTTGATGCCCAAGCGCTTGCAGGTCTTCATGACACGCACGGCGATTTCACCTCGATTGGCAATCAGAATCTTGTCAAAGAGCTTTTCTTTGCCAGCCGCCGAATTGAACAGACGGGCATTGGCGCGCATGGCGGCCACGGATTTCTTGGAGACGCGTCCTCCCAACATCTCTCAGCACTGGTCCTTTGGAAATTGGCTTTTTCTCCCTCTTCCACGCAAAGACACCACGGCACTGCGGATCTTTGAGAACGAAAATGCGAAAATAACCAGCCACCCCAACAAGCAAAAAAGCCCCCGCAAGTGTGGGCAAAAAGGTGTTGAAGCAAAACGACGCGTCCACTGCTATGGGTTTGGGGGTCCTGTCTGTGAGGCAACCCGAACACGGGTCGCGAACTGACCCGCCAGCACAGAAACCCGTCCACAACACAAAAAAAAGGTGCACCATTCTGCCCAGCACAAGAAACCCACACACCACCAAAACTGGCATGACGACACGGGTCCATGGGTCGGGTCAAGATGGAAGGAACAACCCGTCCGACCCGCCTAACCGGGAGCGCGGGTTCCCATCAAACGACACCAAGCCTATGTGAATATCAGCCGGTGGCACCAGACTGATCCACCCAGCTGCAAAAGATCGGGCTGCTGGTGGCGCGAGTGTGGCAAGACATGAGCCGTAGATGGCACGCGCTTTTCACAAGCGGAACAAAGCCAAGCGCAAGGCAAGGGAGCGACGGTTGTGGGTAGCGAGCTCTTCTTCTTCTTCTTCTTCTTCTTCTTCTTCTTCTTCTTCTTCTTCTTCTTTTTGTTCAGCAGAGCACCCATGATGGATGACCGACGCTCCCAAAGACAAGGCCGCGCCACACGAGGGCTCAAGAGACGGTGATGGGGCAAGATGCCCTGCGTACCGTAAAGGCAAGTTCACACTTCAGTACACGTTGGCTTAAGCTGGACTTGGGCCTAACTGGAGACGCCGCTGTTGTGCTGACACGACGAGGAAACCAGAGGTGAACAGCGCCATCGCTTGCCCCTTTATTCCCAGAGCCACCTCGAGACCCACTTGCCAATGCCGCCACTCTTCCACATCATTGATGCCACATGATGGATGTTCCCGCCGATTGTCCACCTTCATCGCACACATCAGAAGCCTGGTTCTTTCTTCCCTGTGGTTATCTCCATCATCTCTTGATGCAGGTCTGTTGTTTTCGTCATCTTGCCATGTCTGCTGCTGTGGTAAGAAGCCCAACGTCACACTCGAAGGATTGGTGAGCACAAGAGTCTGCTTCCGCCTGGATCAATCCCCGCTGCTCAATACGTTGGCTTCTGCTCGTTCCAAAGAGAATTCTACAATGAATTTGTCATAAGCTGGCTTTTGTATTCACGTCAGTGTTTGGCTCTGTTGGGCCGTGCGAGGTAGCAACGATGATGGTTGTGGAACGTGCCCAATGAGCTTTGTCCCGTGTCTCCTGTGGCTCCTGTGTCTCTCGTCTCCTGGAAAATGTCGTGACAATTGCAAGACACAGGACAATGCATGGCACTCAGCGCAGTGGCATTCTTGGCTTTGGTTTCTCTCTCCTCTTTCGTTTCAAATCAACATTACTGTAGCAATCCTCACTGCGTCTCATTTCTATCATTCTCTCTATACATATACGAACGCCTTTCTCTTCTTCCGAGTCAACACAAACGGGTCGGCACCACCCAGAGGGCTGCAAGGCTTGCGAACCCGACAACGGAACGTGACAGATTGACTCCCGGCGTACTGCTTTTGTTGCTGCTCGTGCTCTTGCCGCCATCATGACTTTTTGAGGACGAACCGGTGGAGGAACCTCCTGTGGTCGGAGTGCTGGACTTGGAGCCGCCAATCGTAAACTTGAACGAGATGACGCATTTGCCTGGTTCTTGACCTTCCAAAGGACTTCCAGAAGTGCAATTGGCATCAGAGTAACTGCCGTACGTCACTTTGCCGTCCGTGATGGACGCCTTGACGTAGTTGTCATGGTTCATGGCCAGGCATTTGCCAGAAGCCACCAGTGCAAGAGTCGACTGGGGTTCACCAGCACATTTTTCACTCGCGTACTTGTCGACCACCAGGTATGGCGCATCCTCGAACACCGACTTGGCATCTTCCAAAGCACTGGAGTTGATGCAACTGCTCAAAGCGCCCTCATCACATTCAGTCTTGACACAAGCCTCAAGCTTTGTGTACAGTACCAAATAGGGCGGTGCACTGCAGTTGGCATTGACGTATCGACCCAGCGCCGTCAATTGAGCGTTGACGTTCACGATGCCGCCAGTGTCATACAGCGGTGCTAAAGCCCAAAGCAGCGAAAGTCCACGCATACTGTGGGTTTCTTCACTGTCTCCTCACTGTGTGAAGCCTGTTCGTGGTCAGTTGGAGTGGAGGATGGAGTATAATTTTAGCTTGAAGTGATGGGGGCATAGCAGATGGTGGGAATGGAGTTCAGTGTAAAAGCCCAACAGACCAGACCGCCAGTTTCCCAACTGATTCAGACAATCCATGGGAGAATGAGGCTCCATCTCCCATAATGTGTGTCTGAGCTGGATTGTGTGATGGGATCTGAGCTGGAAAGGGACTTCAAAGCAGATGGTGATGGCTGAGGTGGAGTTTGCGTGTGCTCAAATGACGCTAAAACCACACGACCTTTCAATGAATCGCCGTAGCTTGGAGATGACAATGGTAGTCCACGAGTCCTCTCTCTTTCGAGCTTTCTCTCACATGTCAAAACACACTGACTGGTTCCTTCCGTCTCGCTTGACTCGGCTTTTGGCGCACAAGGATGCAAAGCCAAAGACCGCCTCATCAGGGAATAACTCTCATTAAAAGCATCGTATGGGATAGTAGATCCTCTCCCATGTGCTGGTCAATGATTGAGAGCAAACGAATTCAACTGCCGTAAAATCGTGTTGCCTTGGACTGTGGGCGCACAACAGGAGATGGCCCAGCTGTGTTGGGCTAAACGCTTACCGCCATTGGGCTGAATGCCCATTCTGTTGCGTCAAGTCCAGCCATCCCATTGACGAACACGGCATCAACCCAGCCTCTTGTAGTTGCTGGGTGGCCAGCACAGAACACTCGAAATCGTGCTCATCGCTTGTGCGGCCAGCTCAAATGCGTGTGGAAGACCTCCAGAGCAAAACCTATGGACCTCTGGTTATTCACCCAGAAACAGAGACTTCAATACTCCTTAAACTGTTGCATGTTCATTCAGTTGACACTAGGAGCAGAATACAGCATACACAACTAACTTCATTCACTTCACAACGTTGCATAGGCAGCAACCAATCCAGCGATGGCCATCACACCGGTTGAAACTGATCCCATGGAAGCAGAAGAAGTGGTGCTGTTGCCGCCACCACCCGCGGCGGTGCCAGTTCCGGCGTTTCCTCCAATTGTGAACTTGATCTGGGTCAGACACTTACCAGTCTCCACGCCTTCAAGCGGACTGCCTGTCGTGCAGGAAGCGTCGGTATAAGCTCCATAAGTCACTTTACCACCACTCACGGAGACTTTGGTGTACATTCCATTGTTGATTTTGAGGCATTCTCCGGTGGCCGTCATTGCAGTGGACAACGTGGGATCTCCGCTACACGAAGCAGATCCAAAAGTCTCCATGAGAACGTACTGTGTGGTTCCATATACCTCCTTTGCGTCAGCCGCAGCCGTCGTAGTGATGCATCTGGTTGTTACACCCGTCGCGCAGTCCGCTTTGGTGCAACTGGACATGCTCGAGTAGCTGATGGAGTACGGAAGACCCTGACAGGTTGTGCCATTGTAAATCGCCAACGCCGTCAGTTCCGCTGCCGATGCACAGCCAACAAGGAGTGCGAAAGCCACCGGCACGCACAAGCCACGCATGTGGATTCAGGATCGGGCGAGCTGGTTGGTTGCTTGAATGACAACAGGCAGCGAAAGCCTTGGAGTTGGTGTTTGAACCGGAAAGCAAGATGAAGAATGGACAATCGCAGTGTCTTGGAGCATCAACCACCAAACTGCTGTACAAGAATAGACAGAGACGCGACCAACTGCCAGCATGGCGATTGATCAACAAGTCGTTGGGAGAGAGCGTCCCAAACGCGCATTCGTAGAACTCTCGAGCAAACGGGTCGGAGTTGGTTGCAGCTCTTCAAGACCACAGTTTTGGTTGTTGACCCTGGTCAAAGAAGCGGGAGAGCGTTCGATGAAGCTTCATCACGCATAGTATAAACCGTTTACATAGGATGTATTAATTTCTTGTGGTCGCCTCTGGTCAGTTCTGACTGCAAGCTCCTTCCAGACGGGAAGGAGCTGCATTCAAGCAACCACTCACCACTTCATTTGGGAAGATCTTCGCATGGCTGCAACTGGCAAATAATACAGCAAAAGCATCATGTCGCACTAAAGGCTGGTGTTGGCATTTCATTGTAGTGATGGCGCTGCAATAGTCGGTAGGGATGGAGTGTCGGCAAAGTGTAGAGTTGAGGTTCAGAGAAGATGCAATTGGAGCAGCATTCTCTGCTGTTCCACTTGGAGAACACCGAGAGTCCGAGAGACGGCACTGACAAGAGCATTCCTGTCACATGATCTTTGGGATCAATCGACACGAGTCGCACGAGTTGATGGAATAAGGAGAGTTAATCAGAGACAGAGCGCGTTTTGATGATGGCTTCAAAAGGTGTTCATCGTCGACACCCCAACGGAGACCGAAGCACCATCAGCACTCGTAGACGAGACAATGCTTGGCGATGTATTGAAAGCGCTAAGCAGTGATTGAGAGCAAACGGCGTTACCTGTCACAACAACTCCAATCTGAAGTAAAATGTATTGAGAAACAAAGTACACGATCACATAATCGCAAACGCGGCTACAAGTCCAGTGACCGACACCACACTAGTCGAGAACGATCTTGTGAAAGCATGACTTGTGGAGTTGGTGGTGTTGCTGTTACCGCCAGAAGTAGCCGTTGTGCTGCTTCCTCCAACCGTCAACTTGACGCCAGTGGTGCACTGCCACTGTTGGCACTATCAACTGCGGAACCGCTGGAGGTCTTACAAGCGGCGTCCGTGTAAGTTCCATACGACACTTTTGTACCGCTCACTGACGTCTTCGAGTACGCGCCTTCGGCGACTTTCAGGCATTGCCCACTGGCTGATACGGCCAGGGTCGCATTGGCATCACCAGTGCAGTCTTTGGCTGTGAAGGTCTCAACAAGAACAAACTCAGTGGCTGTTGGACTGGTCACCGGAAACACTTGAAGGGGTTGTCGCCCGCGGAGTGAGCCTTGTGAAGTGGGAGGGGGGAGGGGAGATCTCGTGGTTGTTAGTTACGACGACGCCCACAAAAAACCAGCGCCACGTCGTGAACCACACCTCCCACCACAACTGTGCGACTGGCTGCCAATTCGTGGTGCCCCTTCGGCTGCGACTGAGCGAGCTTCAAGATCCAATGCGACCCTTCAAGATCACAGACTACCCAGCCAATAACAGCTACCAAAGGGTTTTGATGGAATGCGAATCGCACGGAATCGTAAACACACTAAGCGCTAGTCACACTAGACGTCAGACGTTGCAAACGAGAGCTGTCTGCACGATATATTCGTCGGCTCATCTTGACAGTTGTAGATGCCGATGAGGACGAAGGTGAATTTGTGGCATCTGATCGACTTCGGAGCAGTTTCTTCTGTTTGGCAGCTACTTTGTTCGACGCCATCATCCTAATGCGCTGCTGTTGGCGTTCTCGATCCTCCGCGAGTCGTCTCTCTGCTCGTTTTCGAGCCCTGATTACGGCTTCTTTTTCCTTGAACTGCACTTGATACGCCAGGTTTCGCGACTGGTTGATGCGCATACTGTTCCTGATGGTGCTCTTCATGCTGGAATCCAAGCGAAATCCTGTGAAAAGGGAGTCGATTGGTGGCAGATCTGCTTGAGCGAATAGCTCGCACTGTTGGATTCGCTCCAGCGTGAGGCGATTTCTTGTGATCTCCTCTTGCTCTGGTTCGGTGTCTGGGCCAACAGCGATGGCATTCTCTTCTTCTGCTTCTACATCGACTTGTTCTTCTTCCTCTGTTGACGTTGAAGCGTCGTCTGCGACAGCAACTTCATTTTCTAAATCATCCGGAAAGAAGATCATGCGGAGCACTTGCGCAATGGACGGATCCATCAACGTCAGCACGCGCTCGTCTGGAAGTGCACTCAGCAGCTCAAGCCCCGTCGCCATTTCGTACACCAAATGACCAAACAGCAGAATATCAATATCAACCCCACGTGCTTCCACTGCGATGGTGCGCTCGCGCGACTCTCGGTATCGGTCGATGGTCAGAATGGAGTTGCACAAGTCACTCAGACTAATGGAGATTCCCTCCGTCAGTCGACCGCACCAAGGCATAATGACTTAGTCCAATGAACTCACCGCGCGTTGCCATCCTCGATGATGACGTTGCTGCTGCTCAAATGCTCCACGACGATGCCTCGCTGTCGCAACGCCACCAGCGCCATCAGAATCTGAGCGCCAAAGCGTCGGATCTCGCTCAGACACAGCGGCGCTGCGCGGTCGACGCGGTATTTGTCACTGAACGCGCGGGTCGGTGCACAGCGAAAGATGCGATCGCGCAGACTTCCGGTCGCGACAAAGGGCTGCACCACCAGTAACGCCTTTTGTTCGCGAGAGTAGGCAATGTCGACGGTCGGCAGGATGTACGGGTGCTGTCGGCATCGTCCCAGTCAGAACCATCGGCATTGGACAGAGGCAGAGGCAGAGCGAGCGAGAGAGAGAGAGAGAGAATGACAGAGAAACATACCTTGAGAGTCACTAGCAACGCCTTGAGCTTGTAGAGCACACTGTCGCGTTGTACCTGCAGGAGACTGAGATGGGCGGGAAAGATACTGAGCAACATGTCCCCGCATCGATCGCTCAACAGATTGGTGAGCTCCACGCGAAAGTGGAATTTGTTTTCGCGTCGTCCGATGACCCAAAGTGCCTCTTCACACCACCGAAACAGCGGCGACAAGCGACAGAATTTGGCCGCCAACAGCACTGCATGCGATCCCGTCAGCTCACTCATGTTGCTACCACTGGGAAGAAAGAGGAAAGAAAAGCGCATCTGATTCCATGGGTGAACGGAATCAGACAGCTTTCCGAAATGAACAATAATCTAACGTTATTTTCAGTTACTCTGGATCTTGAAGAGTCAAACGACCGACCGACCGTCCTTTCATCAAAGATGCTGTTGGGAGCGCATCTTCTCCTGTACTGGTGAGAAGACAAGCGGGGTTCTTGCTGGAGATTTATATCATGGAGTGCTGTAACGATATGAATGCGCTGCTCACATATTCTCCTTGTTCTCTTCTCCAGTTTTCTTGAAGGATCGCGTCACCATGATGCTCTCCCAACCGTTAGCACATGAGTAGCACGTCTCCAAGAATCATTGCTAAAGACTGCTAACGACTTCTGTTTCACCTGCCAAGTCCGCACGTGCACTTCACCAACCTTTGGCAACCTTCCAGCAAAACTATGCGCGGACTGGATTTGCTGATCACCATCGCACTCTTTTGCAGCGCTTCGGCGACGGATCTCACGGCGTTGGGTGTCTATAATAGCACGACTAGTACAGGCACACCGTACGCAGTCACGTACACAAGCTACTCTACCTGCTCCAGATTCGACTGCATGACAGGATTGAGCGCGGGATGCATCAACACGACGGCGGCAGCTGATGCCAAAACTGTCGTTGGAAGCACTCAGTATGTGCTCATCAGTCGTTCTCGGGTGCCTCGTGCACCGGAGACCTCACTTTGAGCACCGCAATGACGGCGACAGGGGAATTGCTCAAAATGAGCGAAAGCATTTACATGAAGACCTCAGTGAGTGGGGGAAAGTGACGTATGGAAGCTTTTCGGACGCAACCTGCAAAACCGGTACACCGCTCGAAAACGTGGAGTCTGGCAAGTGTTTGTCCACGATGAAGTTTACCATTGTTGGCGGCGCGACCACCACTGCGAGTGGCGGCACTATGACTACGGGAAGTGGCGGCACGACCACCACGCCCAGCAACAAAACCGCTGTTGCGGCGACACGGTGCCTCTCGACTGGTCTAGCGGTTGTCACGGGACTGGTAGCTGCGCTTGCCGAATTGTGATCTATGGAAGAGCTGTAGAGTAGCATTGAATTGTGCTCAATGGATGAACGGTGGGCATGAGACTTCCCACGATCGTTAATCATCCCAAATAGAATGGATTCATGGCCATGGCTAGTTTGAGGCATGTGTTTTGCATGCTTCGACAATCAACTCATATAAACTGTCCCCCAAATAACGCAATGTAACGTTACTTTCAGATAGTTGTTTTAAACCTCATACAACGATTATCAGGAGTCGTTCCTGAAAGGTCGTGATCTGCTGAGCAACCAACGCGCCTCCAAAGAGAACATGTCGGGGCTGTTGAACCAGGCAGCGGTGGATTTTGAGATCGTGGAGCTTGAGACCGGCGAGATCAAGAGCTTTTGCGAGCTGTTGCGCAAGAGTCGACTCCCAACGCTGGTGCTGTTCTACGCCACGTGGAGCAATGCATGTGTGGCCGAAGTGGAGCTCTTTGAAGCGTGGTCCAAAGTGAACCAAAAGCACCAGTTGGCTAACTTTGTGCTCATCAACATTGACCAAAACATCGGCAAGGCGCTGGAATTTGTCGACGAGATCAATCCGACCACTGGAAAGCCTCGCGTATGTCGGGACTACCGTGACGGCGATAAGCCGACCGTGATCCACGTCGGGTGCGCTGATATCCCCGAGCCTTATGGTGTCGTGCAGGTTCCCCACAAACTCATGATCGATGAAGAAGGCATTGTACGACGAACGTCCGAGGACTACCACTGGGACGATATTGCCGGACTCATTCGTCATCGCCATGAAGAGACCACCATCAACCAGACGCGAACGTTTCTCTTTCCCGAAGAGACCAAAACCATCGCCAATCCGTCGCTCTTGGCCACCAACTGATGGGATCCTTTTGGGCCATTTCGTTCCACTTTGAGATCAACGACAACACGAGAGAGAAATTCCTTTCGCCATAGCATAATACACTTTTGCATTTGCACGCTCTTCCTCATTCTCTTGTGTCTTTCAGTCTCTGACTTGTCGATCCTCCTGCTCGGTGATGGTGTTGATTCCACATCTAATCACAAGACATTTGAGCCGATCGCACTGTTTCGTTCGGTGCATCCCATGACGAACGCACGAGACAGGGAAATTGAAAAGCCGGCCCTTCGCTTGTTTTGGAGAATTTCTTCTCCACAAACACTGGAAGTCGCTCTCGGTCGCCTTCTTTCGGCTTGATCTGCGCCATTTGATACTCTCTGAGCTTGTCATGCACGAGCCGAGCAGCCAATTCCCTGCAATGGTTGTGGCGCTCCACGATGCGATCAATTGCACGCGGGGTGAACGAGAAATACGGAGAGAAGCAGTCCACGCGGTTCAACGCGACTACTTCGGCCGCTGTGTCCGCGATCGCAGTGTACAGTCTTTCGGTTGTGTCGACAAACATTTCGTACCCGAAGAAGCCCGTTCCTTCTTCTACATGGAATGCAATGCGCGCGCGGGATGTATGCACTTGCTGGGTCCACTGGTGCTTGGCGATGGGCCATCGATGGGTCTTTTCGTACTGAATGTTGACTTCAAAGCGGATCCGGCCGGACCGCACAATGTAAAACGCGCCAACCGAGTCTCCTTGGGCGTAAAGCGTTTCGCCGCGTCGCAGCGGCACATCGATCGAGACCAGTTCAAAAAAGTGCAGTTTGGACTCGATGCAATCGCGAAAGAGCACGACTTCGGTGTGCAACCAGTTGATCAGATGCTTGCGGCGCCGGGTCTGGCATCTCGCCAGTGTGCGGTGGTAGTCACCAGCCAGGATCTGCAGTACCTCCAAAGCTATGTCGCATGTCGGCGCACTCTGACAGTCGGCGCCACGCGTAGCGTTTTCCATTTGTAGCGCAATGTCGCCAAAGGTGCAGTTGCGTCCAAAACTGGCGACTTTGGCACCGTCGATCAACACATGCACTTCGCCCGCGAAAATGATGTAACAGGCGTCGCCGACGTCTCCTTTGCGGAACACAAACTCCCCCGGCTGGAACACCATGTGTCGCGACAGCTTGGCGATTTCAGTCGCTTGGCTCAGGTCCAATGCACGCATCAATGGGATGCGCATGATCCATCGCGCGAGACATTGCAGCTCCACAATGTTGCGCTCCATCGGTTCCTTTGGAATGCCTTGTTTGAGAATGTCTTCGTCCGTGATCACATGATCGGCAAAGCGCGGAAAATACACCTGAAAGTCTTTGCGTTCCCGCATCCATTTGGGAAATACCTCGACTACAACCTCGGGTTTGGCGGCCGTGTGCGGGTGGCTGTTGCCGTGGGGCGTCAGCGGCATCAACGCCTCCAAGTCCCCGGCCAAAAAAGCGACATCCTGGTCTTTGTCTTTGTCTCGTCGTGCACTCGGCAGATCTTTGATGTCGCGACGAGCCGACAAAAGCGTGGACTGGCTTTGACTCTTGGCTAGCGACGAGTTGGATGAGACCCGACGCGACGGAGACCGGCTTGGGCGAGAAGTCTGGCCTTGTGGTTGACCCGGCAGTGCCAGCAGACTGGTGTTGCCGGTCAACTGGTTCATTTCGTTGCCGGACAGCGCCAATTGGCGCGCGATCACAATGTCGGCGGCCGCGGTGGTGATGCGGGCGGCATCCAGTGCCGCTTTGGTGGCGGCCAGAATCGGATTGTTGCTCATGGCCTGCTCCACGCCAATGGCTTTGGTCTTTTTGTGCTTCATCCTGTGTTGCATGGAACACTGCAGGCGAGACGGGAGATTGGCGACGGCGACGGCGGCGGCGGCAAAACCCGCCCACCCCCCCACCCCCCAGCAGCAGACAAAGCAGACCAGAGCAGTCTCGTGACTCACAAGGAGTGTGCGTTGCTTTGTGTGCCAGCAGCAGTTGATGCGCTTCAATTGCGTCGTCAAAGAAACTAAAAATACCAACCCCTCAGCCCCCTCCGTTAGCGACCATTCGCATTTAGCCACTCTGCTACGTCCATGACTAGACGGGTGGCGCTGCCCAGAGGATTCCAGCAATCCAACGCGATGTCACCGAGTTCCATGGCTGTTGTTGACTCCCGTCCGTCGGATTGGTGTGGGATGCCAAATGCCAAAGGGGAATTTGCTCGCGTCTTTTCCATTGGAGAGAAAGAGAAAGAGAGAGAGAGAGAGAGAGAGTTTTCAAGAAAGAAGGAAGGAAAAGGTTGAAGCCGTGCAGCCATGTTAATGCGCACTCCTGGAACTGAATTGCAATTTGGTCCAAGAGACCAATTAAAAACCAACCAACCAACTCATCCAAACAACTCATCAGCCGCTTCTTCTCTCCTGTTACAGAGAGGATTTCCTCACAAGAAAATTCAGAGCAGATCTTGGTATTTTAGCAAGACATCACGTGAGTTTGGATGGCTCCACCAACCCAAAACAGAAGAGAGAGAGAGAGAGAGAGAGAGAGAGAGAGAGAGAGAGAGAAGCTACCCAACGCTCTGCTCCACAACCCAAAGCTTGCACTCGCAATTGGTAAATGACGACAGCCATCCCCTCACACCTGCCCCACTGCTAGCTACTTGCTACTCTTGGAACCACCCATTTTCACCCTGATGTCAGTTTAGTATAAAACACCTGATCACCAAATGATGGATCATACAGTGTATAAAACAAAAACGATCTTGAAGAGTTGCCAAGAGCCCCACAGCAGGCACATAACACTGGAACATGGCTCATGTTGGTTTATTGGTCTATTGTCACGCTACCAAAAGCACAATGTTGTTGTCATTTCTTCACACTATTCGGTTTCTACGATTCTCTACGCCTTGAAGAGTCCACTGCGGATCATACTCTTCAGCGACCACTCGTTAAAGGCCTCATCATCGCCTGCCTGGCGCCAGCTCCAGAACGCGTAGCCGCCCTTGGCCGACTTGATAATCTCCATTTGCTTGGCGCAAAATCTCTTAAAGTCTTCATCACGACCTTTGAACTGACCAGGAGTCGCAAAGCTCCACTCGCCGATGAACAGCGGTTGGCCCTTGTTCGCTTCCCATTTGGCCATGTCGTCCTTGAAATTGTCCATCGCCTTGGTCATCAAAAACTCGGCGGATTGCTCCTGGTAGCCCCACACAAAGTAGCGATGCCATTCGACCCAAATGTTTTTGTATTTGGAGCTCTGGTGCATGATCTCATCGCTGACATCGGGATTTTGCTCGGTCAGACGTGGTGCAAGAGACAGAATGCAGTCGTTGCCACCATCTTCACGGATCAACTTGTAGGCATCGCGATAATACTTGTACAGAACTTCATTGGAGGTGGTTTTGTCTGGTTCATTCAGGAGTCCAATGCCCAAAAAGGCTGCATCGTTCTTGTAGCGAGCTGCCAGAGTCGCCACCGAATCCAAAGTCGACTTGATGTTCTCAGGGTAAACGGCAAAGTTGGCTTCACCCGAGTCCATGGGCGAAGAGTGGTCGGCTCCGTTCTGAGAACCTTTGGCGGCATGCATACTGATCATCACAGCCACATTGTGCTTGACTGCCCACTCACGAATCAAAGTATCGAGATGATCCAGACCGTGCTGTGGGTGCACCTTTTGTTCCTCTTTCTTGGACACATCGTTCTTGTCCTCGCCGGTGATCCACCAGCCGACTGGAACACGCACAGTGTTGAGTCCATTCTTGGCAATCGCTTCAATATCTTGCTCCGTGATCCATGTGGACTGGTGCTTGTCATATCGCTCGTGCGCGGTTTTCAGATCCTTCATAGCCTTGATGGTCCAGTACTCGCCCTTGCTGGATTCTTTTTCGTCGATATCCTTCAACAGCTCGGTGCCCTTGGTCATCCAGCCTTCGGAGACAAGCCATGAACCGAGGTTCACGCCTTTGCTTGGCACAGAACCGGCACGAATGGCGGCTTGGATGTGGTTATTGTTCTGACTGGAGTTTTTGTCCTTTTGTTGAGCTGGTGAGGGCGTCGTCTTATTGCTTTGCGCCACGGCGTCCATTTGAACAGACGGAAACGGCAAAACGTCAGCGGCTGGTGAGTCCAAGCTGCTGGGGAATTGCGTGTCAATAGCGCTGACCGAGGCGACGACTGCCCATGCCAAAAGTGAAACCAGTTGTTGCTTCATGATCAAAGTGTTTGAAGATGGGAGGAGATGAAGAGACGGAGTTGTTGTATGGAAAAAAGCAAACTGACGCTGGTGGAGGATCGCTGGCTTCTCGCTTTGGTTTTTGAGCTGTTGGGGTGGGTGGACGGCTGTCCACTCTCTGTGCCTTCAAGGACTTTTCTGGGAAACACCACCATGGTAGCATCTGCCATTCAACTCGCTCGTAGTCACCCGCCAGGAGAAACCAGATGCCGCGCTGCGCTGGAATTTGCCCAGTCAATAAGGAGCTGGACACCATCTGAATCATGCCATGCCGTCGAAACTTGATACAACTCGTAGCATCAAGTGGGAGCTTGGTGGGTGTCCAAGAAACCTTGCATACTTGATTGCCAGCTCGCACGCCCCACCCCTACGACCGGTTGCCAGCATCACCACCACGAAGACCACACCAGCCCCCATCACCTTTCGAAGAGACACGGTGTATCCTTTTCCAGGAGCTCTTCCCAAGAGCTCAATTCAGTTCCGTTTGGGACCAGTCCGAGCCGGAGCGAATAAGTCATTGACACTGATACAAGTCGCCTGGCAACGTGACGAGCTGCAGAGGCCAGTTCAGAGCAAAAAGCAACGCAATGCAACCCATTCACCAATCCGCTTCCTCTGACTTCTTTGTACCTTGAAATTTGACATGGGAATACAGTACCTGCCAGCTGGCAGCGCGGCACCAAAACGAATACAACAGCTGGCCCACAGGAACTCCACGCAACTGCTGGGATTTACGCCCACCACACCACTCAAATACAATCCAGCAAATCCAAGAAGAAGAAGATCGTATATTTCACCACCACATGGTGGGTGCCCAGACGTGAAGAGACCAACGCTATGTACCAATCCAGTTTCATGTTCTTGCTTGCTTGCTTTCTTTTATATGCGCTCGTCAAGGTCTGGTCTGCTGGATTCCACATTGCGCAGACTCTTCAGTCTTTCCATCTGACGCTAGTTATCAATCAATACTCTTTGCAAAACCTCTGCGGAATCATCTGCCCACACTGTCACATTAATCCCTTCAACTGCTTGCGCCGATGGATTCAGGATTTCCAAACAGATCGAGTTGGTCCCTTGCTCAATCTCCACATGGCTTGCTGCTAGGACAGCACCAGTTTTGGCTACTGTGACGAGCACAAAGACTCCACTCAGCTGACGAACCACAGACTCGCTTCTTGAAGGTTGGCTTCGATGTACTTCCACTTTCACAGTTGATGCATGTCGTGTCGCGTGGACTCTGCATCGTGGAAATGCAGTAACTTCTTGCTTTACTTGCACCAATTGATTTGAAGAAAGATTGCACTTGTCACGAAGCAGCTGTTGGATCTTGCCCCAGTTGCTGTCGTCTTTGGTCGCGTCTTGAAAGTCCTCAATAGTTGCGATGGCCATTTCCGTGTTGAGCAATTGCATGCATTCTTGGCTCCAATGGGGAAGCCGATACATTGTGGCTTCACCTGGCCAAGAGCCACGCGCAACTGCTTGATATAGTCCGATTGCTTTCATCACCAGATCACTCTGTTCATGATGACCCGCAAGCTCAATCAACGACTTGAGCAACCGTGGCAGCACTCGCACAAGCTCTCGCAGCTCTTGTCCCATAGCTTTGGACGCGGCCCGTACACGTAGCAAATGCAACTGCAGCAGCGTCAAGAGCTTGACATCTTTGCCGTGTTTCTCCAGTTTGCGCCACAGATTGTTCTGGTTTTGCTTTTGTTGCCCACTTGCATTGAACAAAGTCTTGAGTTTGCCATCCGCAACATACTCAAACGGATGCAAACGAACGCTTTCGCAGCATCTCCAGAATCGCTTGTTGGTGATCTCGTTGGCACGTAAAGAGAAAGACTCCAATTCAACACAACTGTCACTGAGAAGCTTGAGGATCTCCAAGAAGTCAGGACGTTCCGCTGGTGGCTTGTTCTGCTTGTTCTCGAATGATGCACTGGAGCCATTTATTCTTGCTTCGAGTCGTCCCATAGAAGCGAAACTCACCTGATGCTGGGCCGCCAAGCTACCCGCAAACGACAAACTGAAGGATTTCTTCGGCCAGTCAACTTGCAGGCAACGTAGGTTTTCCAATTGACGCAGAGCATCGAGGATCCGAGTCTTCAAGTACTCGCCTTCTTCTGCAAACTGATGCTGCTCGGGTTTCTTCAGTTTGTTGTTCATGGCGTGTGAAACCGGATTCTTGCCAACCGGCCCGGCCGATGTTTTCTTTTCTGCCTGCGCAGCCAGAGCTTCCAGTTGATCAAACACAATGGAGCGATAGAAAGCAGGATTCTCTACAATGCGCTGGAAAAACAACGAGTACGAGAGCAAATCAAGCAAATCCTTGACCGTGTGTAACCGATTGGATGACGCGCTGGCGATCTCTGCATGGAGGAAAGCAGCCAAATGGTCTCCCAGACTCGATTCAATTGCAAGTGGTTCGTTGAGAAATCGCTTGATGAAGTTGGTCTTGCGTTCATCGACAAGCACGCAAGCAGTTGCTGGTTCGGCCCAGGCAAAGCCAATCATTTCCCAAATCTCGGCAAGCTCATAGTCGCGATAACCACTGGTACTTGCAGTCGTCGCATTGTCTTTCTCCACGTCTGCACCGTAATACTTGGTCCCTTTCACAACCACCAGGCCAATCTCAGTCAATCGCTGGGGTTCATCTTGATCATTCACGACCGATGGATGTAAGAGTCTCGCCTTGAGTTCCCACAACGAAGTGTAAGTCGCGATAAGCACTTGAACCTGTTGGTTCTGATACAATTCCACGACAAAGTCCTTTTCTTTGCGGTTGAGATGTTCGTGATAAAGCGCAATGCCAAAGCTGAGTGTGTGCTTGAGAGTATCATCTTGCACCCGCTGAGCGCAAAGAAACTCCAACGATTCTTCGTCCATCTTGAGAAAGCGTTTTCCTCCAGCCAACATGGTGGAATCCTGCGACGACGAAGAAGACGCACACGAGCTGATCAAGTCAATCGCTGTGAGTCTTGTCTGGGCACGAGAAGAGACAAAGACCAAGGAAGATCGGCCTCCACTATACTCTTCAATGGCAGCAAATGTTGGTTTGTTCATGGCGGTCATTCGAGACACGTAGTGAGGTTCTGGGAATCCCTGGATGTGAATCTGCAGCGGGGATGGCCGATTGGATGCGTGGAAATTGTGAATCTCGTTGTTTGCACAGCAGCCGAGCCAATTGCCAACCGATTTCGCATTGGCAAGAGTCGATGAGAGCCCCACGAAGCGAATGGAGTCGTTGGTTGCCTTGCAGGAAACACGACGCAATCGAGTCACCACAGTTTCCATCAAGAGACCAACGGGTCCATCCACCGACGAGTCATGACACGCACTTGCGACATTGTTGCCCAAAAACTGTAGCTCATCCACTAGCACCAGCCCAATCTTTTTGACGAATCGCTCACTCATCTGTCGCGTCACCACTTCCCACTGGGCGGCAGTTGCCACCAACAGCCCACGATGGCACCTTGGCTGGCCAAACCTATCCAAAAGTGCTTTCACTTTGGACAAATCCTCGGTGACACCATCATCAAGGAGCTCCACAAGAGGTAATTCACATTTGATCTTTTTGTTGGCTATGTTCCCCGCACTGAACTTCCATCGCCACTCTCTTGCCATTTGTCTTGCAAGCTCTTGGAAAGGAGTCACATACAGCACAAGTCCTGGGTCCGATGAAGAAGACGGTCGGCGACCCCACAAGGACAGCATGGCACTTTCCGCAAGAAGAGTTTTGCCGCTTGCACTGGGCATCGCAAGGAGCAGATGATTTCGTTTGTGAACGATCTCGTGGACCACTTGGCTCTGCAGTGGATTCAATAGTTGAACGTCGCACTTGCTAGCAAACAAATCAAACAACGCCCGATCTTCCACAGCACTCGCAATCACTTGCAGTGGCACAGGATGCAGATTCAACTGCTTGGTATACAATACCACCCCTGCTTTGGTTTCGGAGTTTTTAATGGTGGCCGGCCTGTAAGTCAACTCGTAGAAGTTCTCAATGCCGACCCACTTGTCGGACAGGATCCGAAGAGTGTAAGACGCTTCGTCTTGCTGGTCATTCAAGAAAATGGGAACGTAAAACTCCATTTCCATGCCTTTCAGGCTTTCGCTGGCCACCGTGGTCGAAGCATCCTCATTGGCGTCCATGCTCGCTTGGGCTTGCAACTTTCTGACGTGATCTTTCCATTGATAGAACCGCCCAGCGTGCAAAAAGAAATGCTCCGAGTGGTAGATGTGCCCTGAAATGGCATCTTCCATCCAAATCCACCAACTTTCAGCACCTCCGTGCATTCGCTCACTCCAATCAAACAAAGGAACCAACTCAAGACCCACTTTGAGCACATTCCCGGTCCCAATTGGTTGCATTTTGGCGCGTAGCAAGTCCAAAAACGGCAATTGGGCAACAAATCGCTTGAATTTCGACGGCAAAAGCGCGTTTTCCATCTCTTGTGGACCGTCTCGTTGCTTTTTCTTGCGATCCTTCAGGCCATTCACAAACAAATCGTCGGCCAACAACTCATACGGGTCGAGTCGTCGAGATTCCAGCGCCGCGATGGTATCCATGGAGCACAGAGGCACCTGGAAGAGAGGGCTTTGGTCCCACCAAAGCCGTTGATCAATGGATTTTGCAACCCACAAAAACTTTTCTGCTTGGTCCGAGTTGTTTTTCTTGAGACAAATCTCAAACAGCGCGCGACACACTCTCGAAGCATTCTGAGCGACGTAATTGGTGTCGGAAATCAGCGTAAAACTCGACACGCGCGCCTTCGAGATGAAAGACTGCAGCAACACGTTCGTTTTGCCTGCATACGATTCGACTCCGCCGCCCAAAACATCAAAGCGACAGAAATTCTTCCGCAACTTGTCCAATTCGTTCATTTCTTCTTCCCGGGACTTGAGCTGCTCAAACTCGGTTGAGCTGCAAATCACCAAAAGTACTCTCTCCATGCTGAATGATTCTTCCGGCTCTTCTTCCTGTTGTCCTCCAGGATTCTCCACCACAGATCGGACGTGCGGCACCAGCAGCTCATTGAATGTTTCAACCGACTGGTGACAAATGTAGAAGTGACTTGCGACTCTGCCCAAAGAAGTCACGGCAAACAATCCGTTCTTGGCATCCAGCCCTTGTTGGAAGCACTTGATCATCCGGCACGAAACCAGTTTGTCGACGGCTTGAGTAATCAACTGCTGTCTTCGTTGCACCAATTGCGGGTCACTCTGTTTTTCATCCAAACCAACACCGTAAGCCAACGGGTTGCGCTGCATACGTACGAACAAGTAGGTGTAGCTGAGCCATTCAAGAGCTTCTTGCATGTTGCACACGCTGCCAGACACAATCTCAGCGTTGAGGTGGTCTGGAAGAAACTTGATGAGCGAGGACTCGATGGGAATCCCATTGCATAGCAGTCGCAAGAAATGAGAAAGCTGGTCTTGGGTAGTCAACAAAGTTGCTTCGCCAAATGTATCGTACTGGGGTCGCCCTGCACGACCAAAGATCTGCATCACGTCCAACATACTGAGCTGCGAGATGCCTCCTTTGTCTGCATTATACACTTCAGTGCCTTTGATCAACACCGAATGAGCGGGAAGATTGACACCCCATGCCAGCGTCGCTGTGCAACACAAAACCCGAACGTATCCCTTTTCAAACAACTCTTCGGTCAGATTGCGATCGTATCGGAGCATGCCGGCGTGATGAATGCCCATGCCATACGCCAAAAACTCTTTGAGTTCTCGGTTTCGTGACTTGGCGACTTTCTGGGAGAGCTCAATGGGCAGCGTTTGAGCAAAATCAAACTCTCTGAATACGTTGGCATCGGCGTCGTTATCATCCTCGGATGAATCTTTCGGCTTTTTGATGGCTTTGTTTCTCTTGTCCTTGCCGTTGAACCTGGCATGGGGTTTCACGGGACTGCCACCATCCGCTAGCGGTCCATCCGTTCCAGCGCCAGCACCGGAGTCAGTCTTTCCCTGTGCTTCTCGAGAGAGCTCGACAATGGCGCGAATGGTCGCTGCTGTCTCCTTGCGAGAATGGACAAATACCATAACCTGTTGGGCCTGACGAAGCTGCTTGACGCAATGCTCATAGGTGAGCTTGTTCATTCGATACTGCACGAGTTGACGCCCACTCAGTGTGCGTTTGACGTGCACACGGCGCCTATTGTCGCCCTCTCCATCTTTCAGAGTCTGCTGATCCGATTGATCGGGTTCCTGGCTTTGTTCCGGGTCTTCTTTTGCCTTTTGAGTGCTAACACCAATGAATGTCTGATCGAGCGGCACAGGACGGTAGCTAGTGTCAAAATGGAACAACCCCGTCGCTGGAGAATTACCAACCCGCAAAAACTTGGCCACATCCTGATAGTTTGGAAGCGTCGCGGACAATCCAACAATGCGGATCATGCTCTGCGAGCTTTCGACCCGTCGTAGCGTGCGCGCCACGATCGTTTCGATGACGGGGCCTCGCTCATCGGCCAGTAAATGCACTTCGTCCAGAATCAGCAATCGCACTTGGTTGATCAACGACTGCTGAGTACCACTCTTGCGGGTGATGACATCCCATTTCTCCGGGGTCGTCACAATCACATGGGTAGCTTCAATCTCTTTGCGGGTTAAATGCATATCACCAGTACATTCGGCTACTTGCAGTCCCAGATCCCTTAAACGTTTACTGAATCTGGTCACCACTTCCTGTGCGAGAGCTTTCATGGGAGCCACATAAATGATCTTGACATCGCGCAGTTTGTCGCCAATGCTATTCGGTGTTTCTTTTCCGTGCACGTCGCTAGGAATAGGCGGTGAGTGCAACAACTGTGGAGCCTTGCGCACCAGTTGGCTCTTGATCTCTTGGACGACGGTGAGCATTGCCACGTTAGTTTTGCCAGCACCAGTGGGGGCGCAAACGAGCAGATTTTGGTTGGAATGGTACGCCGCTCGGAACAATTCTGACTGCAGACGATTCAAATGGGTGATTCCTTTGAACGCACTTCTTGCAAACACTTCTAGTTCCTCGATGGGGACGAGTCGCTGATTTTTGTTATGAAACTTTGGCGCGGTACTCGCCGGAATGTACACTTTTTCATAGAAACTGTGTTGTGTTCGCTTCGCTCGGTCTGGCAAAGTAAATCGTCCAGCGGTGTTGAGAAGCCCCGCGGCATTGGATGTGTCGTACCCGCCTTCCAGGATACCAAACTGTTCTTGAAGAAGTGACGTTGGCGTCTGGCGAGCTTCTTCTTCGGCAAACTCGCGCTGCAGGCGAAGCACTTCCGGGTCGTATCCCGATGCTTCGAGCCAATTGGTCGTCGGCGACGAACTGTTTGTGCTTCCTTTGTTTTTGGCGCGCCTCGAGAGCCTCTTTTGCTGTTTCTGGCTCTGCAGTTCCGATTGGGTCTGAATGGAAAAAGCTGAGCCATAGATTGGCACGCGTTCTTGGGCTGCTGCTGCTGCAGATGCAGAGGCAGCCGCTGGTTCTTGCAGCGATTTCACTTGGATTTTGGCCAATTCTGTGCGGTTCTGCACCACAAACGCGATGAGATCCATGCCTTCCACACCGACGAGACCAAACAGCTCGCTTTGGAGTTGTTCTTCACTTGATTGCTGCGCGTTTTGCACGATTTGGGACGCCAGTTGCACCGGAGAGAGTCCCATTGAGTCACCAAAGGATTCACAATGTACCAACAGTGCTGTCTTCAAAGTGGCCATCTGATCCTGTTGTTGCTGGTGCTTGGAGTTGGCTTTCGTTGTGCGATTAAACGCAAGTCCAATGGGAGAACTGGTCGTTGGAGGCTCTTCTGGCTGCATCTCGTGGCTCAACAGCGCCACGCGAGTCTGCTTGGGGGTGTCTGAGACAGAGCCAAATGGTGCCACAAACTCTTCTTGTTGCCAGTCCCCACAGCGCCCAGGGACATCAAAATGACCAGCAAAAGCAGCTGAATCTTCTGATGGACATTGCTGAACAGTTTCATTCGCCTTTTCGTCGATTTGACTCTGCAAAAAGTGCAGCAGACTCCATTGGCCGTCCATGGTGTTGACCAGGTTTTTGCTTTATGAGCGAGCCAAAGGTTCAGGTTGCCGTGAATCGCTCCCAATAGTGGACCCTATCAACAATGTGGGCCACACGAGAAAGACCATCACTCATTATTGGGCCACACAGCAAACCGAGAGAAAGTTCTGTTCCGTCGAGGGGCTACTATTCAAAGCACAAGACTCAGCCTTTATCAAGATGTATCATGAACAACAGCATCTGTTCTTCTGTGGTCTTCATGCGCTCAATAACTTACTTCAAGGTGGGATTGTCGTCTATTTGATGCGTCGATTCTGAATCTCTGTTCCATTCTCTTTCCAACGCGGTGTCTCTTGTGCGCCAACGCGTTCTACAGCGCACGTTTTCGACAAACACAAGTTGGATGCGCTCTGCACCCAACTGCTGCATCGTCATAGTGTCTCGGCGCCATCGCGCTTGCAGCGCCTTTGGAACGACTTCCAGTCACCGTTGGGCATTGGAAATTACGATGTCAACGTGTTGATGCTGGCGCTGCAGACCCAGGGCTTGTGCATGCGGTGGATCGACCGAAGAAAAGATCTCAACGCCGATCAAGCGTTCCGACACCAGTTGCTTGACTGCCATGGCCTGTTGCTCAACATTCAGACGACGCCAAACGCGCTGTTGCGTCGAGTATGGGAGCAACGCCACTGGTTTGCGATTCGGAAGATCGGTGATCTCTATTTCAATCTGGACTCGAAGCTCTCGGAACCCAAGGTAACCACGAATGCAAGAAGCCAAAGGCAGAGACACACCCTTCACCGTACCGACCACGTAGACTAATGGATGCCTCGCTTTGGTGGGTTCAGCCGTTTGCGAGTGAAGAAGCGGTGGTTTGCTTTGTGCAAGAACTGCTGGCGACAGGCGAGTGCGAGCTTTTTGTCGTGATGGATGAAGAAGACCAAGCCGATCCAGGTGACGCTCAGGCCAGATCTTCATCGTAAGAAGCCAAATCCGAAGCGATCAATTCATTGGAGCATGCAAAACAAGATTCAAACGAGTCGGCATTCAAAGAGGTCTGCTAGCCAAATCACGCAGTCGTCGCTGGTAGTGGGTGGGACTTGTGTTACTGCTGCGGTGTCTCGATCGCTCAATCGCATGTGCCTTTGTTGACGACAAAGGTACTAGTATTCGTTTTGGTGGAGCCGTCATCAAGACAGTCCTGACAAAATGAGAGGAGAATGATGTGATACCATTCTGTCCACACTCCACGAACTAACACTAACGGCCAAGTTCCCCATGATCTGCCCGTAGATATAACTCCGTTGGAGCTTCCTTCTACTACTCCAAAGGTTCACACTGTCCTTACTGGTTGAGTCATTCCAAAGCGAGTATTGGTGAGTTTGCATTCATGTGAGCTGGTTGTTCTGGACAGCAGGTGCTCAGTAAAGACATGCAGTGTAACAGCTGGCAAGGAGTACTTGTCTCCAATCGTTTGAATGTGCTCCACCAAATCCAAAGACGTTTGTGCTCTCATTTGTGCCATCACACAGGAATCAAGTGGTCAATGGTCAAAGCGTGCGCATATGTCCTTATTCACTTGGTTAGAGAGAGTGAAGAGAGAGAGAGATGAAGGTGACCAGGAGCACACGTCTCCACTAGTTGCAGCAGGCACTGGGCAAAGATAGAAAGTAGTTCGCATTTGTGCAAAAACCAACAGCTAGCAACCCCCAAAACCAACCAACAGCAACCCAAATGACACAAGCCATGGATTCGAAACAGGCGACACGTCTTGCACTCGGACTGACCGTCATCCTGATGCAATTGCTTGTGTGCCAGAGCCTTCAAAGCGCCGCCGCCAACTCGACCACAAAAGATGGCTTCAGTCTCGATGGTTCACTGGGCAACTCGTCCGAGGATGAGACGCCTTCCTTGCTCCTGAGTCTTCGGAACAGTATTGCCGATCTTGGCACAAAAGCACGAGTGGTCAACGAAGCGGGTTGCAAGAAGTCGTTTCTCATGTTTGCCACCAATCACGATCTCGACACGCCCGACAAAGTATGGTATCTGGTGCAAGAAGTCGACTGCAAATGGGTGATGGGGATGTACAACTCTAGCTACAGAGTGCAAGTGACTGCCGACAGTGTGCAAATCGCGCAGTTCGATGGACTCAAGTGTGAGAACCAGATGGATACGCTCGAGATTAATGCCACCACGAAAAGAAGCGACCGGGGCTTTCTGCAAGGTAAAACCGTCGTCCAAGTGTATGACGCCAGCGGCAAATCCAAGTTGTTTGGTCAGGATTGGAATCAAACTACATGCAAAGACCTGTCCAGTGGCCTGCGCAGCACCCGACGAGTAAATCCGGTTGCTTTCTTGAGTGTGATGGTTGGGTTGGTTGTGTGGCAACTGTGAGCAACGTCAAGGTGTTTGCCTAGCTCTCGCCGTGATCTCATTTTGGTAGTAGACACCCTCCATTGTAACCACAAGAATTGCACGTTGCACTCGCCTTCCATGCAGTCTCGTGTCTCGCGTTGCTGCTGTTCAGTGAATACTGAGGTATCACAGGCACATTCTGGACTCCTCGGAGCAACAAAACTGAACGTGATCTATCTTGGACACTGTCGACAAACACTCGACAGGAACACGTTGGTCCGTCAACAGGCTCTAGCAAGCGTCGATGCGAGCTCGCGACTGTTGTTGCATGGAACAGAGCAATCATCGACGGTCCACGGCGTAGCATTGGCGACGCAGGAGAGTGACTGATCAAAGCCCCAGCACTGACGGACAAGGACGATCGAAGAGGAAGACCAACAAGTCCAACGTGACGAAGCAATCCATCCATTGTAACATGCAAAAAGAAGAAAGCAAACAGAAGAAGGCAAATGAATCCAGGAGTCGACATGCACCGAGATACAACTGATCTGGCTGCTAATGCCTCGGCGCAGTCATCATTTCTCCGACGTGATGGGTGGGACTGCTGCAGCCGCAGCACTGGTGGAACCTCGATGGCTCACATCGCGTGTGCCTTTGTACACGTTGAAGGCATTCTTCTTGGCGGGACCATCGATAAACGCAAGCAATTCGTCGCTCATGTAGTATGCGCCAGAACTCTTGTTGACGTTGCAGTCCTCACAAAAGCAGAGGAGAATGGTGTCGATTGCGGTGGCGTAGATGTCGAGGAAATACGAACCGACCCCAAAGGCCAAGACCCCCGTGACCTACATGCCCACCGTCAAGAGAAGGATTAAAGGAATGCTTTCAATGCCGGTGGCGCCAGCAGCAGCAGAGCGAACTCACGAGCATGGGGAAAACTGGACTGCTGACTTTGTCGAGATCGCCCATGTAGAAGCTCGGGATGTTGTCTGGAGGATACCGGATGAACAAAAACATGAAGAGCATGGCCGAGCAAGTGATGAAGAGTTTGCCCATCAACATGAGAAACTTGGCGATGATCGAGACCGTGGCAACCCGCGCAGCGTTGGCAAACAGCAGTGTGAACGAGTCCTTCATGGCGCCGCAAAAGCTGGATCCTTTCATGGCGATCACGATGAACGCGTTGTTGCTGAGGAACTTGAGGCACTTTTCAAAGCACCAGAGACAGCACTTCATGCACATCATGACCACTTTGACGATGGCGTTGCCCTGTTTGGTTGAGCGAATCTTTTGGTCGACGTATTCCAATGCAATGCGTAGCATTTGCACAATCGCGATCAACAACGAGCCAAAGGCGATGGACCCGACGTGGTACCGAAGCGTTCGCCACCATGAGCGGCACACTGCGAACGGTCGAATGGTCTGTTCAAGGGAGAAAAGCAATGTGTGTGTGAGAGAGAGAGTATCCTCGTGGAGTCAGGAAAAGGTTTCAAGCAATGAGACAACTTACCCGCTTGTCCAGTGTCCAGTAGTACTCGCAAAAGGCGCCAGCGATGGTCGTGTACGAGAAAAACTGGATGAATTGGCTCGTCCAGAGACCGCCAAAGAGATGATAAATCAGCAGATAGTTGACCACGCGGTTCTGTTCGACTTGGGTCTCGACCGGTGGATCCCCAACCATGGCCGTCGCTTGGTTGCGCACATCGTTGAGCGTGACGTCGCCGCACGTCGCAATGAACGCCGCGGCGATCACCCAGTAGATGATCAACCCGATGGCAAATGCGCTCGGCAACAACGGGAACAACGTGATGGATGGCATCGAATTCAAAGCCTTGGAGGCCTCTCGGATGATGCCAATGGCGATGCGAATTCGACTGCACATGAAGACCAGCAACAGCGCCAGCAGAATGTCGATGGCGATGACCACGTAGCACGAGATGCGCCAATAGTAGGCCTGGTTCTCACTGGACTGCCACCCGGCCTTGTTCACCATCGTCTGCATGTTCTCGTCGAGCGCATTGAGTGTGGAACTCATGCCCATGCTGTTCATGGCTGACTTGAGACGATCGTCACCCAGCAAATTGCCCTGGTACGCCGTGAAGAACGTGACCGCGAGCTGCATGGCGATGATTAGAATGACCACGAGCCACACAAACAACCCAGCGCAGAAGCGAAGAAGCACCAGCCAGATAAAGCCCATGATGGCCGCCAGCAGGCCGCCGCAGATCAGAATCGGGAACGAAGCCTTTTGGATATCCCCAATCCATCGCGCCACGAGATGCCATTTCTGGCTGAGCATGGACGACACCGGGTCACTTTGGGCCGCGTCCGTCTGGGTCGTCAACGTGCTCTTTTCAATACTGGTGCAGTTGGGTCGATGGGCGAGGATGTACTCGGAACAGTCTTGTTGACCGCAGTCGCGCATGGGGTTGGCCGAGATGTCGTATCCGCACCACAACTGCATGTAGAGACCATTGGTCTGGGCATCATTGTAGTCGGCGATTTCTTTTGCTCCGCAGACGTCCACGCATCGAGCTGATTCATGGACTTCAACTTGGGAGATGGCCACGCACCGATACAGAATCTCCGTCGTGCCGACCGCCAATTGCCACGGGGACCCGGCCAACACGTCTTCCACCTCTTGGCCCTGGCTTTTGCTATTGGAATCAATGACCTTGGGCGTGTTGGAGTAATCATTGTACGCGTGGATCCAGGAAGCCTTGTGGTCCTCCAGTTGAGGGCACTCGTCGACACAAACGCCGTAGAGCTTCTTGAGAAGCGACGTCTTGTCTTTGGCGGCCTCTCCTGTGGTTTCAAGCATCAGCAAGTCTTTGGAGAGCCGCGGGTAGATCAAATACGGGTAGTTGGTCAAATCGTAGGCCTTGACATCACCATTGGCATCGGCTTTCTGGCCACACACGCGGCCTTTCCAGTCGGTGCCATAGACAAGTCGTGCGGGGTCGCCGTGGTTGTAGGCCACGCCTGCGATCACGACCATGCCGACCCAAAAGAGCAGAAAAAACAAGAAGCAGAGCAAGTCGGTGCATTTGCGATTGTTGGGACGGAACGGATTGGTCGATTGCGCGCCTTCCTGTTCTTTTTGGATCTGACAGGCCCAAGCCAGAGCCAGTACGACAAGTCATGTCCATGAGCAGAGTCAAGTCAACAAGCAAGCCAAACAAGAGGATCGAGAAGGAACGACAGGGGGGCACGTACGTCGTCTGGTGCGTCATTCTTCTGTTTAGAAGCACGTGAGCCCATAGTCGAAGCGAAGTGCTTTTTACCAGCTCAGTTCTACGTCACTCTGCCGGCACCCCCTCCAAAAGCTCAACAACAAGACAAAACAAGCCCAAACGCGGCAGACTGCACGACGGCACGTGCTGTCAATGGCTTTTATGGCGACGAGAATGAACGAAACTGCTGCGCTCCACCCCCAGCTGCAACAGCAGAGGAGCCAAAAGGGCAGCAGCAGCAGCAGCAGAGCGAGCGGAAAAAGAAAAAAAGAAAAACCGAAACGCCACAAGGCAGCGTCTTCACTGCCCACCCAAACAGCAGGCAGAAAGAAGGCAGCAAGCCACAGCCCCCAAGCAGCAGCAAAATGCATCGGCACGAGCAGTAATTGGCTTGCAACAACCAAAGTGTAACGGACCGCAGTGCAGTGTAACGGACGGCATCAATAGTGGCCAGAGCAAAACGGAATTAAAGAGAACGATTGACCACACCAAGCTACACAAACGGTTTCATTGTCCAGCTGTCCAACTCAATGAATCGCACTTTAGAAGATGTATTCACCACACCACTTTTGCACGTCACACGCTCTCTTAGCTTGTCAATTGATCAGTCGCCGCTCTTGCGCATGACGGACGGCGGTGGTTTGCGATCGTGTTGTTGCTGCCGATTGGTGCCAACTTGTTGGGTGGTGGACTCTTCATGGCGCGGATGAAGAATCTGGTCGGTGATTGGCTTGTCGGGCAACCGCTGATGGTCTCGTTGGCGTGCCAGATACCAGAGCACCATCACCGCAACTGCTCCACCTGCCGCCAACTGACTATGTAGTATTTCAATGGGTTTTCAAAGGTGCTGTCAACATTTCGCCTTCAAGCCACTTGAGATGGCTGCTCGTTTGCCGTCAGAAACGTAACAACTTACCCGTTGGTGGGTCGATAGCCGCGTCTGAGATTGGAGGGAGACTCAAAGGGTGGTCCCATGGCGATGGATCTTCGAGGAGGTCGCGTGGTTGGCGTTGGGCGCTTAACTTTAGCAAATGACGAGAACAAGCACAAAGACCAAACTTGTGGCAGTTGCAATTGAACGCAGTCGACTGGGAAGCGACGCAGGAAGCGAGAGAGAGAGAGAGAGAAGGTGATGGGAAACGAAGAGGCGGTCCGATTAAGTTAACACCAGAAGTCTGACACCACCACCGGTTTAGTGCTGTTTGGAATTGGACTTGGCAGCGTTCTGACTCAGAATCTTCTGATTCCAATCGGCGGCCTCTTGAGAGGAAAACTCGCGCTCTTTCTTGCGGTCATAACTGTACCATGCGCCAAACGCAGCGATGGCCAACACCCAGGCCGTCACTCTGCACACATACAAGACCAAACAAAAACGAATCAGAATCAGACACAGGTGCACTTGATCCCAAACACAACCAGCCATTGAAAGCTACCTGACAGCTGGGGGGTTCTTGGTGAATCCCTTGATGTTCAGCATCGCCTTCCTACTCACTTGCAGAGCTATTGACTTGTGCGCAAATGGCAGGCCAAACCACGCACCGACTCAGACACGTTCTCAGAATTACTCAGAATCAGAAATAGAACCAGGATCCACGTCGACCCCACCCGACGTGTGCAAGTAAAGGCAACTGCAAGTGTGTTGCTACATGGCAAGATCTAACCGAAACAAAAAAAGGGGACTTCTTAACGCGATGGTCGCTCGTTGTGGGAGCCTCGACTGCCACGGAAGATGGAGGAAAAGCGCGATGACGTGTGCATGGTGCCTGGCGAAGGCACGGGACCACCTGCCACAATGGGATCCAGTGACGTCAGAGATTCACTTGTGGACACGGTCGTGGCATTGGACAACCGACCAGTTGAAGTGCGCCGCGAGTTCATGAGCATAGAGACACGCTCAATGTGCTCCGCTTCGCTCGGGGAAGCTTTTGGATCCGAAGGTCCCGATGAGCTGCCCGTTCGATTCCGCGAGCTACCACCCATGTTATTGTCTCGCATTGCCAAAGTGATACGCATACTCGTGCCGATAAACTCTTTGGTGTGCACGTGCACCTGAATGTCGGGTCGCTCTGCAAGTTTCGGAATGATCAGCTGCATGAAGCCGTCCAACATCATTGGGGTCACAGACTTGAGTTCCACACCCATTGGAAAGGAATCCGAGACGATTGGCCCACCATCCAATACGTTCTTGAGCCAACGAGTCATATAGTCCAGCTTTTTGGGGTTTCCTTGAGCCCAATCGGTCAGCAAGCGCTTCCAAGGAACGGATCCCAGAGTATACTGCATCGGTGGCGGGAAATTCTTGATCTCTTCCCAATGGTCTTTCACGCGACGCGCGTTGCCCTTGGACGAAGTCTTGGACTTGGCATGCGCAAGTCGAGTTGCACTCTTGTTGAGCAAATACTGCGCCTCATTACTCGCAGTTCGCACCATGTTTGATTCGTCCCCTGACAACAAAGTACCACGAAGACTTCCGCCGCCACCTCTCGTCAGACTTGGAGGCGGCGGCGACGAAGAACCGTTGGTCGTGGGCACAATGGATCCTGTGTCCGCTGGCAACTCCATTTTCTCGCAAATAAATCCTCGCAGTTTTTCGTACTCGCATTCCAAGGTGGTCAAATAAGTCAAATCCTTGCTCTCTTGGTCGCGATGGGCCATCTTTTGCACTTTTTCGTCCACTTCCTTGGACTTTTGCCAGTCACGAAGCTTGCGATTCTCTTGCTTGAGTTTCACCAGCTCTTCTTCCTGCTTGGCAAGCTCTTGGCGTAGTCTTTCGTTTTCCTCATGAAGCGCAGTGATCACTTCTTGACTCTCATCCAAAATGCCACTTGCACCACTGAGACGAGGACCGAAGGACAACGACGACATTTGAGGTGTCGGACTTCGTGTATTTCGAGATGCAGAAGGAGTTCCGTTAGTTGTTGTGACAATAGTTGACAATGAGTTGGAAGAAGACGAAGAAGTAAGTGAACCAGCAGCACCCGCGTTGGTTGCAACACCAGCACCGGATGACGGGTCGCGCTTTTGCTTTTGGTCGAGCTTCATTTGAAGACGAGCCACCTTGGAACCCAATGCCTTGTACTTCTTCTCACTTTCAATCTTTTTCAAAAACATCAACCGCACCAGCGTAAAGCGCCAAAAGCCCTGCAGTTTTCGAACAGCCTGACGTCTTCGCACATACTTCTTTCTCGTGCAATAGCAACGCACCATGGCTTGAACTCGAACGACCGCATTCTCGAAGCGCATGCGTTCCACCAGCTTGCGGGCCTTACTGCCTCGCAATCGTGCCTGCAATGATATCACTGCCTTTCGCAACATACGAAACTTTTTCAAAGCGGCATACCGACGCCACACTGTCTGAATCACAACAGCATTGCGTTTCATTTTTCGGAAACGACGCCTTTGAAGGAATCCGCGGACGATTTGTTGACACTTGATGGCGTACTTGCGCAACGCCACACCTCGTTGACTTTGCATACTCTCCAAAATGCCTTCGCGGAAGTACACGCGTGTCAAACCAACCTGATAGTCCTTGATATTGCCTTCAGGAAGCAACTTCTCCATTAGCTTCTCGCAGAGGGTTCGCCAACGATTCCATGACTCATCATCAAGATCATCCGACCCGCTCTGCACCTGGTTCCCAATCGCTTTGGCTGTTTGCAGCAAAGCCTGATTCTCGCCGAGAAATGCCTGACTCAACATGCCAAAGCTCTTGACGCATTCTTCGTGAGGAAGACGACTCGGATACGCACTTCGAGATACACGAATCGCCTCTATTACTCCTGCACATCTCAACTGGTTCACAATTTCTTGATGCGAGAAGCAGTACGCACTCTTGAGTGCATTAGGCTTGAGGCAGCGCACATAGTGCACTTCAGTCAAACCAATGGTTTCCATGAGGCTCTTGAGACTCTCTTTGAACTGGGTACCCACGGTAGTTCTTCGAGGATGAGCAAGATTCTTCTCAGAGCCTCGCTTCTTGGAAGCGGTTCTGCCGCTAGAGCTAATAAGACCACTGGACTCCAAATCGCGAACAAACTCATTCTTCAGAATTGAGATCTTGGATCTGCACATGATTTGCTTAATATCTGGGAGCAACGCATCGCGATGTTTGTCCAAGAAGCCGGTGGCATCGTAAGTAACTTTGCCAGCGTAATGGTGAATCGAGAAGGCACATTGGTTCAGTCTTGGAGTCTCAAACAGCGGATTGTTTTCCATAACTGCGCCCAACTTGCTGGCAAATGCAGAGTCTGTACCAGTCGCGAGCAAGGACTCCTCATTCAGAAAGCTCAACACACCCATCCTTCCTTCGATCAAATCCAACACTTCCTGGTTATCCGCAAATCGAATGTGGGACCACGTGATATTCTCTTCTTCGTATTCTTGTTGTACTGTCTTCAGCACGTCCAACACGAACTTCTGCTGGAGCTTTTCGTTGGCATAGTTGATGCAGAATTGCTCAAAGGAGTTGGTTTCAAAGACTTCAAAGCCGAAAATATCCAAAATGCCAATGAATTGAAGCATGTCACTGCTGCGTTTCACGCCAATCGTGTCGTTGATTTGGTCAACGAGCCACTTGAACAATTTGGAGTACAAGCTTCTTGCCAGTGCATCTCGGCAATCTCCAGCTTGGTCTCGTGTCATGGGCTTCAAGAATACTTCTCTTCCCACAAAAACTTGGCGCGAGCAAAGTGTTTTCTCCATATCTTGAACGGAGACTCCAAGCAGCTCACATGCGTGTTCAAAGGGTGCCTTGGTCGCCACTTCGGATGCATCAATGTCACCATTTGCAACCGAGAAACTTGTCTCTCCCAAATGCAATACAGCGGCTAAAATACACAAGATCTCTTGCTGCAGATTCGCTTCGATGCCAATCAATTCGAGAGCCTGCATGGTCTGAGACAAACTTCCTTCTCGTTGTTCCATTTGCAAAGCATCTGCGTCACTGCCGCACATGTACTTAAAAGACTTGTAATCACCCAGTTTCAGGTGCGGATACTTGTCTTTTTGCAGCAAAAGTTGGTAAAAGACGTGAAAGTTGCGTTCACCTTCAGATTGGGTTGTGACGCGTGACTTTTCCAGCAAGTACGTTCGCGATTTGGCACCAATGAGTTCACACTTAGAGTTGAACTGGAGCTCCGTGAATTTACCAAAGCGAGAACTGTTGTCATTGCGAACCGTTTTGGCATTACCGAAGGATTCGAGCAACGGGTTAGCTTGAATGATTTGCTGGATGACTTTTGAGTTTGAATTGGACGCCAAAGCAGCGAGATGGCTCATGACAATCTTGGTGGTTTCGGTCTTGCCAGCGCCGGATTCACCACTGACGAGAATGGATTGGTTCTCTTTCTTGTCGCGCATGTTGAAAAATGCTTCCATCGAGACAGCGTAAACGTGCGGCGGCTTTTGCTCGCGTTTGCCATTCCGAAATTGGTCCATGGTCTTGGCGTCGTACAGGTTAAGCCATTGGTAGGGATTCACAGCAATGCAGATCTTGCCCGTATACGTATCTGTGGTTTGCCCGCATCACAGAAGCTATTAGTAATCGTGTCATCAGCAACAGCAAGCACAGTGACTCTACATGGTAACTGCTCAAAGAAGCGATGCCGTAGGTTGTATAGAATGGCAGCTTCGTGGAGATGATCAATGGCGATCATGTCTTCAAAGCCCGTCTTGGCGCATTCGGTGGAATTGGCCACATTCTGCAATGGAAGCATCGTGCTTTGGCCCTGGGAACTGGCCTCCAGCTGATTCGCCTTCTTGCCTGTGGTCTTGTTGGAGACGCTGGTGTGTCGCGAAGCCAGGGTCTGCTGCACTTGCGGATCCTTGAGGTCCACCACTTTGTCTTTGCCAGCGAGTTGGCCCAGTTCCTGCTCAAACGGAAGCTTTTCCAGGACTTGCGGGTCTTTGGGGCCCTGACTCGCTTCAAGGCGCACACTCAGCTTACTCTGGCCTTCCTGCGCATGGGTCACGACACCCGGCAGCCAGACAAACTCTGGATCCGGGATGTACACCTATCGCATCAGATCACCATCGATGTGGAATCAGGTAAGTTCACATTGAATACTCCATTGGAAAGGAAAGACTCTTGAACGCCAACGGCAAGAATGCTCTCAAAGGTCAGCCAGATGACGAGCAGGAATCAGACGTGGACCCCACTGAGTCGCTATATTCCATCCACAACACACTCGGTCCTACACCAACGTTACCTTGACGCCCTCCATGATGGCTCTTGCGTCGATTGCTGGGAATGGTGCGGTGAAAGCGACTGACTGTTCTAAATGCACTTGCCTCCCCCTCAATTCAACAACTCACTTGCCGACTCCAAAGCCAAGCTCACACCAACACGGCAAGGAAAACCGCACTTTAGTGAGCACAGGTTACTGTACCCTGGACCCGTTTTTTTCAGAGCACTATAGTGATTCGATCAAGTACGACTCATTATCTATTCTTGGGCAAGAGCCGAGCCACTTGCGGGGGGGGGGGGGGGGTTATTGGGTCTGTGAAACGTGATGACTATGACGTGTGGGCAACCGATGCCAGATGGCAAAGAGAAAACCCCTGGACCTCTTGTTGTGTTGAGAACTACATTTGAGAAGTCAAGCTTGTTTCTTCTGGGGTTAAATCGTGCGGAAAGGTGGGAGAGGCAACCCCAGGTGCCAACCCCAAGCGTGTCAACCGTTGCACATTCAATCGCAAGCATTTTTTACCAATCCACTCTTGTCATGTGTCCATGGAGCCCTGTGATTGGAGCAATATAGCACCTGAAAATCAGTTCAAATCAGAACAACGACAGTAACCGTTCGGCCAACCAGTTTTTTGTGTGGTGTGGAACTCATCAAATAGGCGGCAACACCAAACCAGAATGAATGCTACGCGTCGACTGCCATGGCGAGGGCTGCTTCGCGCATCGCGTGCCTGGAAGAATGGCGCAACGCTCAACCTGATTTTACAGAAATGGCCCACCACCATTTCTTATTGCCCGCGGATCTCCACGCCGAGCCTTCAGGCAGCTCGCTTCAGTTCCGATGGTCACAGTCCGCCACGCCATACATGGACTTGGTTGCGCGATCCATCCAACCCAAAGCTGAACCAACTTTTACAGGTGCATTATATTTTACAGGTTGCATGTTTAAAACTTCTTTTCATTTTTTCTTGGTGGAGTGTTTAGAACGAACGCGATCACTTTGCCAAAGCGATCTGCGACGGGACGTTCCGACAGATTGAGAGTGAGCTGTATGCGGAATTCCGTCGTCGCGTGTTGGACCTTCAGCCGTCGTCTGCGTCGGTGGCCGAACGAATGGGCCAGTTCGAGTACTACATGCGACAGGTGACGGGTCAGAACTACCCGGTGTACTATCGTCGCCCGGTTGGTGCCAAGGAGAACGACCGACAGAAGGAGCAAGTGGTGCTGGATCAGAACGCAGAAGTGGGACTGTCGGATCGCTTTGATCTCGTGACGTCGATGAAGGTCTCACACGACGCCAAAATGCTGTTGGTGGTCTTTGAAGATGACAACGAGCACTGCCGTGTGGCCGTCAAAGAGATCTCAAGCGGCAAATTCCAGTTCTTGCCTCTCCAACAAGTCCGTAGTGTCGAATGGGCCACTACGACCCATCCTCGATGCTTCTACTTTACGAAATACGATGAAATGAGACGACCGTCAGCTGTGTACCGCTATAACTGCAACACTCGCCAAAGCGAATTGGTTGGTTGGGTTTCAAGTGCTTTGTCTCCCGGTTTCACTTGTGTACTGACTATCCCTGTTGCGTGGTGCAGATCTATGACGAACCCGATCCTGCCTCATTCGTCGACTTGTCACAGACCAAAGACAGCAAGTTTGTATTGATAAACTGCAACTCCAAGTCCACCTCGGAGATCCACGCTTTGAATGCGAACGATTCTGCCGCGAAACCGCGCTTGCTTTCAGCTCGTCGCGAAGGAACCTTGTACTTTGCAGATCACAGCGTCGACAGCTTCTACATTCTCACCAACGAGGATGGCAACATTAATTACAAGCTGGTGAAGCAGTCGGATGACTGCTCAAGGTGGCAGACCCAGCTCCCCTCAAGACCTCAAGTAAAAATCGATGACATCGACGTGTTCCGAGACTTTATAGTGCTATATGAGCGCGAGAAAAGCATTCCTCGCATTCGCATTTGTGACAAGCAAGACCCTTTGAATCGAAACCATTTGGTGCCTTTGCCAAAGCACCACGAGATCTGCAAGATCATTCCTGGAGTGAACCGAGAGTTTGATTCCCACCAGGTGCGATTCACCGTGTCAACCCCGTTAATCCCTGAGATTGTCTACGACTACGACATGAGCCTTCGACGACTGAATGTGCTCAAATACGTGCCGGCCTACACCAAACCAAAGGTGTTCGATCCAAATCTGTTCGAGTGCTATCGAGTCCATGTGACCTCGTCGGACAACGTGCAAGTGCCCATGACTCTAATGCATCGTCACGGATTGCCCAAGAACGGCCAGAATCCTGCTTTGATTGTTGGTTATGGGGCGTATGGCAGTAATCTGGAGGCTGCCTTTGAGCTGGAACTATTGAGTCTGCTGGAACGTGGATGGGTCATTGCGCTTGCGCACGTTCGCGGCGGTGGCGAGAATGGTTTGGAATGGTATGAGCAAGGACGAGGACTGGCCAAGCGGAATACATTTGAGGATTTCGTGGCATGCACCAAGTATTTAGCCCAAGAAAAATTCACTTGCGCTGCTCGCACCGTGGCAAAGGGCACCAGTGCCGGGGGCCTCATCATGGGGTTCATGGCCAACGAACACCCCGAATTGGTGCGTGCCCTGGTCATGAAGGTGCCCTTTGTGGACATTTACGAGACCATGCAGGACACCTCTCTGCCGCTGACTCTGCACGAGTACGACGAGTGGGGCAACATGGAGCTGGCCTCCGTGCGTCGCTATGTCCAGTCATACGCTCCTTGTGAGAACGTGGATACAACCAAAGAGTATCCCGCCATGTACGTGACCGGATCGCTGAACGATGTGCGTGTCAACTTTTGGGAACCGGTCAAGTGGGTGCAGCAGATCCGACAGTGTCGTCGGACCAATCAGCACGAGATCGTGTTGAACATGAGTGAGCACGACGGCCATTTTGGCGGCGGGGGGCGCTTGGACCAGTTGCGTCAGAGTGCCATCGAGTTTGCGTTTCTCTTTCGTGTGCTTGGGTTGGCTCCATCTTCTTCTGCGTCTTCTTCGACCAAGTTGAGAGCCAAAGCCAACAGCAAGAACCAGCCATGACATGTGCATTTGATACGCTCGTCACTTGCCGTATCCGGAAAATCAGCCAATCACATGGCGTTCTTCGCCGCTTTTGGACCAATCACGATGCTTGTGCACTTCCTCTTTTTTTCGTCAAAACCTCTGATACTACACCCTCTAACCAGCCGAGTTGAATCACGACAGGCCACAGCCATGTACAATGCCAGTTGGCTTGTGGGGGTGATGGTGGCGGCATTCACGGGCGTGACACTTGGCACTTTGGTGGCGCCACGACTGGCCAAATGCCTTGGCGAGTGTTCAAATGCTTCGGCCTCTTGTACTGATTCTTCCTCTTCTGCCCATGGCTGTTTCTTTCGTCGACGCACAAGATTGCCCAAGCGACTGATTCTCGTGCGCCATGGCGAGTCCGAAGGCAATCTGGATCCGCTGTTGTATGGCCGCATTCCAGACAACGCCATGCATCTCACGCGACGCGGCGTGCTGCAGGCCATTGAGTGCGGCAAATCCATCCGAGAGCTTGTCCAGCAAGAGTCCGTGGTATGTCAATTGAATGGGGTAGTTTTGTTGGCGCTGCGCTGGGGATCGGCCTTGTGGCTTCTTCCTGATTCAATTAACACACACACACACACCTTGGTCTCTTCAATTGTAGCGGTTCATCGTGTCACCGTACGTGCGTACCATTGAGACCTTTCGCGGCATTTGCAAGGCCTGGGGGCCCCAAGCGTACTTTCTACCATGGTCGGAAGAACCCCGGGTGCGGGAACAAGACTTTGGCAATTTCCAGGACCCACTCAAAATCCGCGAATGCAAGCTGCAGCGACGCAATTTCGGTAGCTTTTTCTATCGTTTTCCAAGCGGTGAATCCCCGGCTGACGTGTACGACCGCATCAGTTCTTTCTTGGAGAGCCTGTACCGCATGTTTCAAAAGCGAAGCGAACAAAACTATGTGATTGTGACCCACGGCATTTCCATCCGCGTGCTGTTGACGCGATATTTCAAGTTTCGCATTTGCGAGTTTGAACAGTTGGAGAATTTCCACAATGGCGAGTTTGTGGTGCTGGAAAACGACGGCGACGACAACTTTATGCTCAAGGAAATCGTCTGGAACCAGCTGATTTGGACCCGAGAAGAAGACAGTGAAGACGAACAAGACGAGACCGACAAGCAACCAGCATTTCGAGTCGAGACCCATCGAGCGACGTCTCTTCGGGTCAAAGACAGTGTGGTCGCGGCTACCCCCGGTGTATGGAGCAACAACAAGACAAACAACCACCACTGGGCGCTGCCTACCCGCGATCTATTGTGTGACCCCGCTGACGAGCTCCACTGCTCATCGTCTGCGTCGTCTTTTCAAGCAATCTCTGCCAGTCCATCCATGGAGAATCTGCATAGTTGCCATGCGCGGTAGTTGTTGATACAATCAATGAAATCACAGGAATAGGGTATTGGGTTAACAATCGTCTTGCTCAGTGTCAATGTATTTGTTGACTCGGACGACTGTTTACTCATTTGTCGAATCAGCAAACACGGCACATGAGATCGTACGATGCCAAGTGGTTTATTCCTTCTGTAGATTGAGATGAAGGAAGGGGGGGGGGGGGGGGCTTACAATGGCAGCGGCACGATCTGTTCTTCGTCCACGAGCAACGTGTAGCTGTAAAACTGTAAATACTGAGAGAAAAACGCGCCTTCCAGGCTGATGATGGTCTTGAGCTTGTGATTCTGCAGCGAAAACTCATACTCACTTCCCGCGTCCCAGAAAATGTCCGAGATTGACCGCGTTTGATGCAGCAACTCGCCATCTAGATACACCGCACGATAGCCACCTCGCAGACCATGCTGCAGCTCGACACTATGGCGAACATTCCCAATCTCAAAGATCCACCAGACTTGCTTCCATGGGAATGTGAACATGAGCGCGCTGGCCGAATGTTTGATCTCCTCAAGCGTCACACTCAACAGCACGCCTTCTGGTTGCAAAGCCACAATTCCTTTGCGAGACACTGGTACATTGTCTCTGCCCTGAGAAGAAGCCGCCAACACGTGACGCGATTTGAACACGCTCGCTTGCAGAAACGTCTCCTCCACCAAAACGGTGCGACATTCTTCGTCGGGAACTTTGCACCATGTGCGGTTTGGAAAGCCGATGCTCACCCAACTCGGGGGCATTGTGTAGAGGTTGTACATTTCCTCTACGATCGTTCATCGAGAACGTGGTTTGTCAGACATAGGTCACTCCAGGTCCTTTCAGTTGAATCGACACGCGTGTTCCCTCACCTGAAACTCTCTGAAGAGCTGGATTCGCGTTTTTATTGCTGTCATTCGTGTTGGGATTGATAAGAGTGTTTGGACTGAGATTGGAGGAGTTGCTCGCGATCGAATTAGCCACCGACAGTTCGGTCTCGCTTCGAATCGAAGCGCCCGAGGCAGGTGGAGACGACATGATCGTAGAACTGGTCGACGTTGTTGGCAACACATCGAGTCGCACCCAGCCTTTTTCTCTTGCTAGTCTAACATATCGAAGCTCACTGGTGGGCAGCGAATACTCGAGTTCCCCAGCGAAAATCTCATCGCGAAACATGAACCTTACGATCTCACTGCTCTCTTCGGGAGAAAGCAGTACCGGGATCTTCTTGTGGAGTACACGGTAAAAGAATTTGCCATAGTTCTTCTCTGGGTCTTCACAAAGCGCTTCTAGCACGTGGTCACCTTGAGGAGTTTGTTCAAATACCCATCCACTTTCATTCGCGAGCTTGACATATGTGATTTTGCTGCCAGGTGGAGTGTACCGCAGCGAGCTTTCGAAAATGGTACCGACACTCTTTGGCGGCACTCCAGGAAGGCGAACCGAGTCAAAGTCGGGTGCACTGCGCACGGCGACCGGGATCAACACTCGATAGAACTTCGGTGTGTCCCGTGTTACAGCGTAACCCTGCACTTGTTCCACAACCAACCGCTTGGTGACTAGATCGCGTTCACAGATCCATCCAGCATCATGCCGCAGCTTGAGGTACCCTATGTCCGAACCGAACGGTACCACGCGTTCGCTGCATTCAATGACCGAGTCCTTGAGTCTCTTGCGAGGGCACGATCGGCTAGGCTTTTTCACACTTGAATCTACTTGGTCGGCTTGTTTTGTTGCTTGTTGTTCTTTAATGATTTGTTGCTGTGGAACTGACCTGACCGGAGACGCTTGGGGTTCCAAGGAGTCTGTCGACGTTGTCGTTGCTGCTTGGGAATTGACACCTTCCCCATCATTTTGCTGCTTATCTATCAGTGAGGAAGGTTCCTGTTGGGTAGCTTGCAACTCTTGGCTCTGTTGTGATTGTTCCTCTTGTTGTTGAGTAGCAGGTGGATCAACGGGCAGTGTCAAAATCTCCTCACTGGTAAACACCGGCGAGTCTAACACTTGCACATCCTGCAAGAGTCGGAAAAACAATCTCTCGACTTGTCTTTGGGGTGGTTTTTCAATTCGTTTCAATACCGTTTGGCCGTCCATCGTGGTCTCAAAAATCCATCCTTTCTCGTGGCACACTTTGACGTATGTGATCTTGCTGCCAGGCGGAGTGAATCGCTGGGATCCTTCCACCATGCAATTGAGTTTGAAGCCCTTGCCCGCTCTCTGGGCCATGATATGCGGTGCCACGCGGATACCAACAGGGATTTGTACCAGGTAAAAGAAGTGCCCATGTTCGACTTGGGGTTCACTCTCCAGTCGTTCGAGCACGCCGATGCCCGAGTTGAGTGTCTCAAAGAGCCATCCGTCCTCGTACGCGAGCTTTACAAAGGTCACATGGCTCTGGGGAAGTCGATACAAAAGCTCTGCTTCAATGATCTCTTCGGCGTTTTTGATCAGTGTTCGAGAGATCACCGGTGCCAGCAAGTCGGGGCTCTTGCGCAGCTCAATGGGCACCAGCACGCGAAAGTAGAAGCGTCCTCGTTCTTCATGTGGCAACTGATTGTCTGCGAGTCGTTGCAGCAACAGGTTGGAGTGAGCTTCGTCCTGGTCTTGTTGGTCGTCCGAGGGTTGGCACTGGGTGTCGGTGCCGTAGAGCATGAAGGCGTTCTCAACATGGGCCAATTGGATGAACCAAGTGGGGCGCATTTTGGCGTTTCCACGTGCCAACGCCGAAGCACTTGACGAAAACGCAGCCGTAGCTGGCAGTAGACAGCAGAGTTTGCCACGGCTGGCGACGATTTCATCAGGCATTTTCTTGAGCACAAAGCTCTTGGACTCGGTTGGACTTTGACTCTGTGGATGGGCATTGGTATGGGCATGGGCATGAGAGGATTGATGGGAATGATGGCCGTGATGGGATCGTTCCGTGCGCTTCATCTCCTTGACATGAGCCTGGGCCTGGGGAGACGCCACAAAGTCGATGGAAAAGAGCTTGGACTCTTTGAGCACGCGATAGAACGCCTTTTCGGGGATCACTTTGTTGAGAAAGTCGCCCATCGGAGGTGCAAGCGCATGACGCTGCGATGGGTCCACCGTCATGGTGTCTTCCATGTCTTCAGGCGTCGGAATGATCCGCTGTGTGCGCGCATTCTCCGTCTTGACGATGCCATTGCTGCTGCTACTCATCTTGGACACCCTCAGCAACAACACTATAAAGGAACAAAACGAACCAAAGTGAAAGGAGAATTTACAATTATAGTCCGGTATAATACCAAAACATGCGGAGATAGCCTTGAGATTGTGTAGAGTGGGCCAATTCTTCACCCCATTTACATGATTAGACAGAAAAAATACCGTCGTAGACCAATATTTACCAATGGGTGCTCATGGATCCTTGACAATTACAATTGGGGACGGGTGACGGTTCTTCTTGAAGTTGCCTTTACGGTACCTTAAGCTTCCACGAGTGAACACGCAGGTTGGCAGTTGCGAATTGGTCGGAAGAACGCGTCTATTTGCAGTCTTCGTCGTCTCTGCGAGGACCCTTGACGCTGAGCAGAGCTGACCGCAGGTGAGACTGTCCTCGTTCCTCTGGTTCTCAGAGTCAGAACGAGATCCAAAAGAGGCGTTGAGTGAAACCGGAGTTGCCTTCTATTTCAGCCACAGAGTCGACAGCCCCCAAGCCACTTCACGCTCCAGAATAGAACACTCAAATGCTGATCCATTTCGTGTCATGATGAGACCCCCAAACCTCTGGGGACCCGATGCATCAACAACGTCCTGAAGATATCACTATCTTCCGCCTGATTGCGCGTTGCTCGTGCTTGGAAGGGTTTGGATCAGCTCGTGAAGTCATTCGAATCCGTCTCCTTGTTTGAGGATCTGAGAAGGTTGCTATTTATACGGCAAGAGCGCGGATCGCCATCGCTTTCTGAGGACCCCAAGATGAGTCAGAGCGATCCAAGTTGGCTGCCAATCTAAAGCAAGAGCATTTCTCGATTTTCTCGAAGGAACCACCAAACGCGACCCCGAACAAACCAACGAGTCGTTGCAGTTTCTTCATCAGGCAGCGAGAGTGACGGCGGCGGGTGATTGAGGTGATTGACTGACTGCACCATGACTTCCGTCTCCGTGCGGTGGATGCGGTTGGTGGCCGTAATCGCAGTGATTGCGTGGATCTCCAGTTCTCATGCCTCCGAGCAAACAGAGAAATGGCGAGTATTGTTGCGGAGTCCCAACAGCAACAATGAACAACAGCTTGACGATATCAATGGCGCCACGATGGTGGTGCATCGTCGACTCGCGACATCGACCGAAGAAACCACTGAAAAAGTCGGCCAAAAAGTGCGTGACAAGGTCATTTCTTTGCGCGGTGGCAATGACAAGTTTTACCATGATTTGATCAATGCCACCCAAATCATGCTCTGCTATCAAACCGTCAAGAGCAAAGGCAACACACCTGACTCCCCCAAGAACCGCTTTGTCGATCCCACTGATCCAAATGCCTACAAGGATGACGATGGCAACTGTGTTCAGATCGCTGATACTGGCAAACTCGACGACACCGTCAAACAAGAGTATGCTCAGGGCCAGTGCGAAGTCAAACCGAACTGCTACTGGGGACCTATTGAACCTGGTGACACGGATCGTCGCGCAGTGTATGATGAAAACGCCGCGGTACCTCCAGTTGATGGAGCCATGACGTATGCAGAAGCAAAAGAAACGATGACTAAGTGGGTGCAAGGAATCTTGATCTTCCTGGTTCCGGGGATTGTGCTCGCTGTCATCAGTTTGCTGACCATGATCTTCTTTCTCATGTGCCGTTGCTGCTGCAACCGTTGCGGAGGTCGCGCACCGAAAGAAGGCGGATACACGTGCTTGCAAAAGTTCCTACCGGTGCTGTTCTATCTGCTGTTTTCCGTGGCAGTCGTCATCGTCGCGGGCGTGTCGCTTCTCTACCAAAAGACTTTCACCAACGCACTTGCAGATATCTTTGATGTGACAGTCGACACGTTGACCAACACGACGACTTGGATTGACAGCATTCAAGACCCGATGACAGACATTGCCATTTCGGTCATGACCTCTGCCGGGCATGTTGAACACCAACTGGGCAACTCTGGATTCATTGATGATGGCGTAGACGGGCTGATTTCCCGTCTGAACACCTTTGCATCCCACACTGCTGATGTCAAACTGCCCAACAACTGTGTCAAGACGGATGCAGATCCACTCTGCTTTCCTTGCGACGTGTGCACAACCATCAACACGAACGTCAACAAGGCCACGACCCAAATCAACGACCAAGCTCGAGACGGCGTCAATAAGATCATTGATGTGCGGTCCAATTTGCTCGATTTGCTGGTCGACATCGCTGATAGTGTGCAATCCCAAGTGAACAACGCGGTGACCATGTCGGACACGATGATTGAACAAGTCGATAAAGCGAAAACCAAGGTGCAAGATGTCAAAGACAAGTTCGATGCTCAGAAGTCGGCGCAAAAAGCTGGCGTCTTGGTTCTCTTTGCACTCTGCTTGTTGGTGATCGCGTTGGGTCTCATTGGTGTCCTGTTTGGCCTCACGCCGTTGAAATGCATGGCCAACATCATCCACATTGCCTATTTCATCGGGTTCATCGCGCTGTTGATCACATTCATCGTGAGTGCTATCTTTTTAGCAGTCAGTGTGGTGTTAGGCGATGCCTGCGAGATGACCGACATCATCAAGCAGGATTGGACGGTGGTGTTTGGTGACGAGGCGGTCGGGGTCAACTCGTGCTTTCAAGACAACGTGACGCTCATAGAGGCGTTCAATCTCACGTCCAAATTGGAATTCGCCGATATTCAGTTCCCGGACCTGGGCAACGTCTCGAGTATGCTGGATTTCAGCCAACTCAACAGTTTCTCCGCCGACATCAACAAGGCTGACATCAGCACTTTCTCCATCGACAACAGTGCACTTGTCAAGGTTCTGACCACCATGAACACCTACACAGGGCAAAACGACAATTCCAAATGCCAACTCGCGGATACCTACACCCTTGCCAACATCAAAACACCATGGCTGGACGTCGCGGCCACTCCAACCGCTGGTCAAACTGCTTTGGATTTCATCCAGACGCGCTATCAAAAGTACGACAATGATTGTGTCAACACCGGTGGCGCCAAACCCCTGCTGTTCCAATGCCAGGCCCAGACCTGCAGCTTCTCCATTTTCGTGGGCGAGCTGTACACCAAAGTATCCACTTTGAACAACAAGCTGACCGCAATCAAGACCGATGCCGGCAAATTCGTGGATACCATGCACAACGACATGAAGTCGGTCACCGACTTCACCGACACTTTCAAGCTCAACACGACCCAGTTGTACGGCAACATCACTGCTATCCAAGCGGACCTTTCGAAATCCCTCATCAACGATGTCGATCTCATCAAGGAGCGTATGACCTGCCGGTTCTTGGGCGACTCCTTTGACGTCATCTACGACAAACTATGCGGCAAAATGATGCCGAGCTTCACCATGATCTCGTTCATGCTGTTCCTGGCCGGCATTTTCCTCTTTCCTGTGGTTATCTGCCTCATCATCGCCGTCAAACGACTCAAAGCGCGGGGCAACGGAAGCCACGTCATGGACAACGACGACACTGAGCTCAAGTAACCCCGCATGTCATCATATAAATGACCAATAGTAGATGCCAGCACACATCACAGCTCATGCGCTCCTGTCTCAATAGCCCAACCGGTTCATGCGCGGGGGCTTTTGAGTCGAGTCGAGGAGTTCTGATGATGATGACCAGTAGGATTTGTTTCTTTTCTCATCATACCTTTTGCATTCTCGTTTTTTATTTCTCTTCACAAAGATTTTTCTTTTCACAAAGTTGGTCTTCTTTCTTTGCATTGCTCTCATTTCTCGATCCCAAGGATGAAATGCGGCAATCCTCGCCTCTCTGCTTAATCCTTAAGGGTAAGTGCTTCCGCCACAAGGCGGGCTTGCTCTATTTGATGGATCGCATGGTATCCTGTCGCTGGAGCAGCCGCGGGACTACGGCCAACATACTGAGGTCTTCTGGAATCGTTGATGAGTTTCGTCAACGACGTCTCAATGCGAGGCGCAACATAACTCCAGAAGCCCATGTTCTGGGGTTCTTCTTGAGCCCACACAATCTCAGCATTCTTATATTTCGCAGCTTGCTCTGCCACCTTGTCGAACGGGAACGGGGCAATTTGTTCGACACGCACAAGTGCGATGTTGTTGATGCCTCGTTCTTCTCGTTCTTGAGCCAACTCGTAATAGACTTTACCAGTACAGAAGACCACACGTTTGACCTCGTCGTTCTTGGCCATTTTGTCTTCTGGCGCGACTTCTGGGATCAAACGTTCGAATTGAGTTCCCACAGCCATGTCTTCCAACTTAGAAGCCGCTTGACGAAGACGCAGAAGATGCTTTGGTTGAATCGAAATCAACGGCTTGCGGAATTCACGATGGATCTGACGACGCAACACATGGAAGTATTGAGCTGGAGTTGAGCAGTACACAACTTGCCAGTTGGTATGCTGGATTTGCATACGGTTCTCCTCATCCATCATTGGCACAACACTCGGATCGTCATCGCACATTTGCAAGAAGCGTTCAACACGAGCCGAAGAGTGCTCAGCACCTTGGCCTTCATAACCATGTGGCAAATTGACCACAAGCCCAGACTGTCGCATCCACTTGTCTTCACCACAACTCAAAAACTGGTCAAAGATGATCTGGGCGCCATTCGCAAAGTCACCGAACTGTGCTTCCCAGATCACTAACGCATTCGGGTTTTCCAACGAGTATCCCAGCTCAAAACCCAACACACCATACTCGGACAGCGAACTATTGGAAGCAACGAATTCGCCTTGGATTTCTGGATATTTGCTTTCTTTGCTGACCTGGAACTGCAATGGGGCCGAAGGGGTGGTGCTGAGCGTCAAGTGGTTCAACGGCACATACTCCTCGTTGGTTGCTTGGTCATGCAACACAGCATGACGATGGCTGAACGTGCCACGTTCGACATCTTGTCCACTGATGCGAACGTGATTTCCTTCTAACAGCAAAGTGCCAAACGCCAATGCCTCTGCAGTTCCCCAGTCAATCCCTTCGCCAGTCTTAATCGTTTCTTCTTTCGCTTTCAAGACACGGTTCAGCTGTCGGTTCACTTGGAATCCCTTAGGGATGTCGGTTAGCTTCTCACCAACACGTTTAAGCCAGTCGATTTCCACGCCAGTCTTTCGGATACGCGATCGCTGGTTGGGAGACTTGAATGATTCCCAACGATTCGCGAGCCAATCGGTCTTCTTAGTGGGCTCCCAATTTGTCGACTCTTCAAATGTCGTCTGGAAATACTTCCACACACCATCCACAACTCCTTGAACTTCTTCTTTGCTGGCGATATTTTGCGACACCAACTTATCCATGTATTTCTCCAACACCGAAGTCATCTTGCCAATCTTTGTGTACATGATTGGTTGGGTGAACATAGGATTGTCATTCTCATTATGGCCAAAGCGACGGTAGCATGTGAGATTGATAATCACATCAGAGCGGAACTTTTGACGCCATTCAGCCGCCAATTCAAAAACTTTGACGACAGCAACAGGATCATCACCATTAACATGAAGAATCGGAACGTTCATAGCCTTGCCAACATCAGTGCAATACATAGTCGAGCGAGAGTTCTTGGGGTCCGTCGTAAAACCGATTTGATTGTTGACGACGATGTGCACGGTGCCACCAGTATCGTAGTTTTCCAACTCTGACAAATGCATGGTCTCATACACAACACCTTGACCACTAAAGGCTGCATCACCATGGAGCAGCACTGGCATCACTTTGCGCTCAGCCTCAAGATCGTTTCCCATGTAGAACTGCTTCGCGCGACTCTTGCCTTCCACAACGGGATCCACAGCTTCCAAATGGGACGGATTTGCCACGAGCGACAAGTGCACTTGGCGACCGTCAGGATACGTGCGATTGTAAGAAGTACCCAAGTGATACTTCACATCACCCGAGTTCGACCAGTCATCAACAGCTGAGTAATACTTGTTGACGTCAATGTGAGTTCCTTGAAATTCCTTGAAGATCTGCTGAATTGGTTTACGAATAACATTCGATAGCACGTTGAGACGACCACGATGGGGCATTCCAATCACAACATGCTCCATGCCAAGTTCCGTAGCACGATCGACCATGTATTTCATGCCGGGGATGAGAGATTCAGCACCGTCGAGACCAAAACGCTTGGTGGTGTTGTACTTGTTCCCCAAGAATCGCTCAAACACGACCGAATAAGCCAAACGTTCCAGAATATGCATTTGTTTTGCTTTTGGTTCTTCGATTTTCACCAAATGTTCCAGTTTGCGACGAATCCAGTTGCAACGGTCACGGTTGTACATGTGCATGTATTCCTACAAGAAAACGATCTTCATCAGCCACAAATCCAAGAATTGCACCAGAAAAACGAATAGGAGGCACACCACACGTACCACGCCGATGGAATTGCAATAGGTCTCTTGAAGACGCGTGACGATCTGACGAAGCGTGATGTTCTTGCCTTCCGTGAGTTCTTCAAGAAAGCCCGATACACCCGAAGCACTAAACAAACCCAGAATGAGTGGCTATACAAGAACGCACAAGATAAACAAAACTAGCTTGGGCACTTACAAATTGCGTGGGATGGAAATGACCCGATCAAGATCCGCATCAGTGAAGCCATAGGTGGTGATATCCAACTCCGGGAACTGACGCTTTTGTTGCAAACCAAGTGGATCCAAATTGGCATTTTCATGACCGTGGATCTGGTACGCACGGATCAAGTAGCTCAAGCCGAGCGCATCATTGATGCCAGTGGTGGACATGGCAGGCGCCATGGCACTTGCCACACTTCCAGGTGGGGCGGCAAAAGAGGCACCAGGCACTGACTTGACGGGTTGCACACCCTGTTGGATCACGGGTGGAGGGATGAAGGCTTCACCGGGTACAGCGCCTTGTTCGACTTGGCGGAAATACACATCCCAGGACTTGTGCACACTACAGAATTGGTGGTGTATACAAACCGCACGTACGTCAGCGTTTTCCCCGGTCTGTCTCTTGTACCGTCCGTCCAAAAGCAAACATGCTTTCCCTTGGCATTTCGCAACTCACCTGGCTGGGTTTTGTTTCCAGTTGGCGTACATTTCCTCCACATAGGCATTGTTGGTGCCCGTGAGAAAAGCCTCACTCGGATGGGGCGCCGAAGTGGACGCAAAGCTGCGCCACAAGATCTGGTGATCCTGGCGAGCAAGCGCAGCAGTCAAGCCCTGGCTCTGGCGAGCCCCCAACGCGACGACACCGCCCCGCGATGACGAAGAAGACACAAAGCTGCGTCGAAAGCACTTGGACGCGGCGGCAACCAGCTGACCACGTGCCATCTCTTTCCTTTCCACTCGGCTTTCCTTTCCTCGTTGACAAACACTCCCAACCGCAAGGTGAAGCGACGACTGCTTCCCCCAAAGGACTCTCTCCAAACAGGAAAAGCCTGACTGACTGGGGAGTGCAGACTCGTCAGACTCGCCCAAGAATCCTGTTTGGCTCGAAACTGTGGGGTGCGCACGAGGTCCCTCTCCAAAATGATGCAACGGATTGCCCAGGGTTGAAACCCTACCGTGTTCTGCAACTTGCAGCTTTTACAGCGAGCTCAACGACAAACCGGTTTCTGGTAACCCATCCCACGATTGCACAATGCCAGTCCCTCCACCCAGAATAACCCAAGCAGTCCACCCTATCACAACCCAGGTTGGCCCATAGGAAAACCCGTCAACCCACTTGCCCTACAGAACTTGAAGTGGAACAAACGGGTTCTTGTACTATACCACACGTGACAGGAGACCCGGGTTCAAGGGTCCGACCCGGTACTGTAGACCCAAAGCGATCTTTTGGGTGGTGGAACAGGTCATAGTGTACTGTAAATGGAATGGATGAACTACAGCTCGTATCAATTGCAACGGCAACAGCAACTTCAGCAGCAAGTCATCAACGCAAACGAGCTCATTGCGCGGTTGCTTCGGTGGAGACAGACAAGTTTGACAGATAATACAGAAATGGCCGCGCACTGAAAGACACTGTATTTGGGCTCCTTAGCGTGAGGATCAGAGTCGTGTGATGTTAAGCAGCACATTGGTGGCAGTCTTGGCGACCCGCATCACATCGTCTTCTTCCAGGCGCTTGGGCTCGTCACTCACGTTTTGCTGGTCGATGAACTGCAGCTCTTCGTCGCGCGACTTTTTGAACAGCTACAAGTGGCATGGCAACAGATCATTCTTTAAATCAGTCACAAACACTCCCGAAGGTATCACACAGATGAAATAACTCCATAGTCCTTGACCTCTTTGAGCTGCTTTTCCTGGGGATTCTTCTCGTAAATTTCGCGAATCTGATCGTTGTAGTACTCACTGAGAGCCAGCTTCGTGCCCAAAAGATACGAAGTCGCGATGTTCTCACTCACGAGACCCAGCACACGACCTGGGAGATCATTAAGATGCTAGCCACATCAGAGCTCTCACAAAGCCCAACGACACAGCCACTGATAAATGAAGCGTGAATATCGTACCAACGATCTGAGACTTGCATTGAACAAAAGGAATCAACACGCTCGGGCGGAAGCGAACGTTTTCGTTGACGACCGCTTGCTCTATGCGCTCCACCGCACTGTCTTCGAGATATTTCAGTTCCTGCGCCAAGTATTAGAGATGGAGATCATCGTTGTGGAATTGTACGTATATGAACTACCTGCACTGACTCGCGAAACTCTTTGGAATGGCATGGAGAGATTCCCGAGAGCTGCATATCATACAGAGTGAGAAAGTTACCAAGGCGATTTGTTCGTGATAATAAAAACAGGGGGGCAAAGACAAGTGAACGTACTTGGCCGTCCAAAAGACTGGCAGTGCCAACTTGAGCCGCATGGCCGCAACGAAGCATCTCGCTGAACTCCATGTTTCCTTCACGCGGAGAGGTAGGGACATCGCCGCAGTTTTTCTCCAGCCAGTTTGGATACGTCTTGAACTCCTTGGAGGCAAAGGAACGGGTCCACGCCCGCGTGCAACCGCCACGAGCTGAAGCTCGCAACTCCCACAGCATCTTGATGTTCCAGATCCCGAATCAGATGCTATAAAGAGACCGTTCTCGAACTTTATCGAGTCCACTTCCGAGGTTTTGACGTGCCAGAGATCTGAGTCCTGCATCTGAGTCTGAGTCCCAAGACAAGAGCAATAAACCATGGGTGGCAACACGAGTCGTATGGTGAAGGAGATCATTGAGGATTCGCGTGTGATTCTGCGCGCAACGGGCCGCAATGCGTACGAACAACAAGTGGTATCTCGTAAAGAAGCACAGCATCAGATGGACATGCTTCGTCATCTCCAAGAGTCCGAGGAGCTCACCAAACAGAGCAGCCGGATGATCGAACAGCTCAAGGACATTAACACGACCAAAAAGCATTTGAACGACGCGGTGAGCTCTGCATGACGCTGAACTACCTGCTTCTACTTGTAGAAAGGATCAAGCTGCATGGATGTTAATCAATCTCTTCTTTTCTGACCACAGGGCGAAGAGTTTGCCAAGCAATTTGAGCTGCAGACCAAAGAGTTTGAATCATTGGTTCGTGAGCAGGCGCGTGTGAGCAGTTTAGAACGCGTCCAAGCCACGCTTGAGCGAGCCAAACATCCAGATCAGGAGAAATTTGAAGAGCAAGACCAAGCCAAGGATACAACCAAGTCTGCCTAACTGTGCTTTAGTTGTTGACATGTGTTGCGGTCTGCTATTGGAGACTGACTAGCCACTGCAAATGATAGAAATGATAGAAACTATTCTCCTAAATGGAGGTAGACGCAGCAGAACGATTGTATTGACAAACAGGACCGGCGTCGTCTCAACCACAACATACGAGTTGTTTGTTGCGCTTCCGATTTATGAAACCGAAGCTAACCGGTGTGTTTCGCCAGTGAAACGACTCCAAAATGGAGCCGCCGCCGGTGTCTTTGGAGGAATTGCTGCGTCGCAAACCACCGGACTACTTTGCCATCACAGGCACCACCAAACGTACGTCTTCACTACCGAGCCCTTCGTCTCGGTCGTCCGGTGCGTCGTGGATGCCCTCACAGCATAACCAAATGTCTATCAATCTGCCAAAGCAGAGATCGACTTCTTCATGCTCTTCTTGTTCGCCAAAGCGAGCGTGGAGTCTTGAAGAGTTGGCTCGTTTTCACAACTATCTTGGAAGCGAGCGCCACGCACTTCGTGCCAACAAGCAGAACAGGCACAAGAGCGTACAAGAAGTGCACCCGCTTGGACGCTCTACTCGAGAGAAGCACAAGGCTCGGTCGAAACAGCCAAGTCATCATCCGCTATGGCCCCAGCAGCAGCAGCAGCAAGAACAACCATATCAAGTCCTAGGGGACCAGGAAGAATTCGAATCAGACACAACCATTCGAGCTCGAGTGCGCGAAAGGATTCTTCGACGCGTGGAAGAGCTGGAGAGCCAGAATCAGATGAACTAACAACAGAAACAAAGAAAGAGGCAACCAATCGTTGTCTTCCTTGACGGATGCACTGTAGCTCTCTTGCTTATCTGTCCACAGGCACATTCGCCCACCAGAGTAGATCCTCTCTCTCATGCGCGGACTCAGATTCATGGTTTTGAGCCAATCAGAATCGAGGTGGCAAGATGCTGGTACCAAATGCAGCAGTCACAACGTCAGCGCCGCCAAATGATCGCTTGTCGAGTGTGCAGCAAGTGCAATTGACGCCCAAACAAGACAAACTGCTGACACTTTTGGAACGTCGTGTGCAGCTTCATCTTCAAGCCGAAAGCAATCCGCTTTTGGTCTCCGAACTCTCCCACGTGGCTGACACCAAATCCGCAGCAGCCCATGCCACCAATTACCTTGCTGGTATGGGCTTCAAGGAGTTTCTCCAGACCATTTCGAGGCAGGATCCCACGAATGCTACCGACACCGCAAAGAAAAGTGCCAAGTCCAAGCCATCCACTGCTACCAATGTTTCCGAATTGGAGTTTGGTGGCATACACCAGGCCACGGCTGGGTTTGATACCAATTTCCTTTGCTTTGCGGGCCAGTTGGCGCAGGTAGCACGCGCGTGGCAGCAAGTGTTTGTACATGCCCACGAGGCACTGGATCTGGTGCAAGAGATGGAGTCGAGCCATGCGTTGGTGGTGACCAAGACCCAGGCACTGTACGACTCCTTTGAGAGCATTCTGGGCCAGTGCGAGGCGCTTTCCCAGCGCATTGCGCTCATTGAGAAGCCACTGCCGTTCTTCTGCGCCATCGAGCAAGTAGCCTTTGCGCTGGGCTTTGGCGTCAAACTGGCCATGCCAACCAGCTCGTTGCTGGCGCAGGGCCCGCAGGCCGCCGTCGGCGTGCTCGAATCCCAGCAGCCCGTACAAGTGTATGACCAGAAGCGGCCCATTGACGTCACAACGCCCGCGTTTGCCCAAGCATTGCAGCGCATCGATGACGCCATGGATTATCTACATGCGCATGTACGTTTGATTGGATGAATGCATGCGTTGTCTCGTGGGAATGCTGATGCTAATGGAGTTTTGTCTGGTGGGGGGGGGCGACACATAACATGGCAGCCGGAGTACCGTGACACAGCCAGCTACTTGGAGGCCTACGAGACGCTGGCGATCGCTGGACTGGGAAAACTCAAGGAATACGCAGTGCAAGCCATTGATGTAGCTAGAGACGGCGTGCATGAAGCCATCGCACGGCAGAATACAAGTCTCAACAATCAACAGCAGCCCCAAAGCCAGATCACTAGTGTGTCGTTTGAGGAGACATCGGCGTTTTATGTGAATTTCGTCATGCTTTCGAGTGTTTTGAGCGTCGTCAGCCAGCAACTGCAGCGCGTGAAACGCAACGAGAACCAGTTTGTGTTGTACGACGGCGTAGACATGGTGCCGAGCGCGCAAAGCCAACTCACGATCGATTCGATCGGCATTCTACAACAAACCTGTGAGTATTACTACAAGCAGCGAGTGACGTTGTTGTCGCCCGTGCTCACCAGCCATTTTGATGCGATGGCCCAGCACTGCGATATTGTGAATTTGGTGGGTGTCTTGGTGTGCGTTGCTTGCTCGAGTCCATACAACTAACTGAATGATCTGCTGCATAGCTTCGTCTTGGTTGCAAGGATCTCGTGAGTGTCAGCGAGAGCGAGAGCCGTCTGTTTGAAAAACTCTTTGAGCATCAGCCGTACGACACCCTGTTTGCCTTCCCCCAAGAACAGGAAGAGCCGAGCGCTGATGAGCAAGACACTGGCTTTGAGTGAGTCTTTTGCGAACTTTTGCTTGCCACCTCATATGCTGACGCTTTCTTCGTGCCGTAGAAACATGATGTTTCAGTTGAGCAGCACTTTGTACAACATTGTGCGCCCGCAGATTCTGCTTCAAAAAGAATTGGAGCTTCTATGTGAAGTCATTCAGGTGCTTCAGCATGAGATTCTCGAGAGCTTTGTGACACCACGTGGCGACCAGGCAGGCTTTGTCGAGCCCGTCGTGAACCGCATGATCCAGGACGCACAGGAACGACTAATTCTCTGTGTCCAAATATTCATTCGCGATGAAATCGAAGGCTTCTCGCCCACCCCAGAAGACTTGAATTATCCCGACAAGTTGCTGGACCCAAAGGCCACTGGCAATCTCTACGCCACATGGTATCCGACACTCGAACACACACTCATGTGTTTGTCCAAGATCTATCACTTTGTCAACGTAAGACTTGCGGGATCTCGTCGCCGACGGCATTCCTCGATGGAGTCGTGTGTTGACCTGGTTTTCCGGTGCATAGATGGAGATCTTTGAAGAATTGGCGCAAGATGCGATTCGCATTTGCACCGCGTCGCTCAAGATGGCTTCAGCTGATTTGACGGCTACCAAGGATGCGCTTCACGGAAGTTTGTTTTTGGTCAAACATTTGCTCACTTTGCGAGAACAAATCACTCCGTTTGAGATCAATTTCTCGCTCACGGCCAAGAACCTCGACTTTACGAGCAGCTCAGGTCCGTCCTGTGCACCGCCGGTCACCTCTGTGGAACCCATAGAACGTGTTCTGACTTGTTTGCTGGTTGGGTTCTTGTTGTTGTTCTCTTCACGTGTTGTGCCACAGATGCCATGACGAATCTGCTCTCGGATGTGACCAACATCTTCACTTTCTCACTCGAGAATGGTCTCTTGGGACTGATCACCAGTGCGCTGCCCCAGGTTCAACTGACCACGTGCGATGTCAAGAAAGAGCTGGAGATTGAGTTGAAACGAAGCTGCACGGCGTTTATCGACTGTGTGATGCAATTGCTGGCCGATCCGATGATCAAACTGCTGAAAAAAACGGCTGATTCCACTGTCAAGAACAAGATCTCGACCCAAAAGCTTCCCAGCGACGTCACCACTGCGCGCATTGAGCATATTCTCAGTCAAGTGGCCGCTCAGTTGGACACAGCACTACCACAAGTTCTCGAGTCCATTCGTGTGTACCTGCGCAACGCGTCGACCGAAGCCATTCTCTTTAAACCTGTGCAGGTACTGTGTGCTCGTCGTGATTCCATGAAGTGGTTGGATGTTTGACTGGACTCTGCTGTGTTTGCTCAATGGCACCAGAAAAACCTGTTGGAAGCAATGGACAAAATGACCATTCTGTTGACGCAGCATTTCACACCGGACGAAAGACAAGGCAGTGAGCAGCTCATCGAACGCATCACCCAACAACTCGTTGCTCTCAATTGACAAACAACGTGGCATATTTGCTTTGTGTGTTGATGGTTGTCTAATGCTTTCGAGTACAATGTGCGGTCGTCACATGGAGTTGCCCATCTTGTCAACGCAACTGGGTAGAGAGAGAGAGTGTGTGTGTGTGTGGGTGGTTCAATCCATTCTATTCTCTATAGGACCAAGAAGAAGCCGTCACTCATTGCTGCTGGTGTTGAGAGGCGGCTGGTTCTTCTTGTTCATACGACGTGCCGAGCAGCAGTTTGTTGAGAAAGAACTCGGTCTTCTTGCCAAATCGTCGTTGGGTTTTGCCATAGCTCACGTTGCCGACTTGTTGGTCACCCGACTGCATGGCGTCCAGCAAAGAGTGAAACGATGGAAACGCGGTGGCGAGGCCCTGGGCCTTGACACAACTCAGCCCCGGGATCTGCATGAGCATCATCTGGTAAACCTCTCCGGTCGTAAACTGGGTCTTCTTGCGGAAGCGAAAGTTGAATTCATCAAACGTCAGCAGTGGATGTGACAGTAACGACCTGAACGGAGAGCAACTCGTCAGTCAATCAGGGCGAGCAAGAGAGTGATCAAGGCGTTAGCTTTACCGCAGTCCGCCACGTGTGCCGTCAATCGAGCCAAACACTGAGGTCGACCCTGCGTGACGCATCGCTTGGTCACGCTCCGGATTAGAAAACGGGAACCGCAGCAGTAGACTCTGGTGGACCGAGGCCAAGAACGCGATGGTCTCGTCCGCCGAGCGACACCACTGCACAAAAAAGTCGTCTTGCACTTGGGTTCGACACAGCACTGTCGAGAGTCCACCACTACGGATCGCTGTGTGTTGGTGGGTGAAGGAGCCTTCCACGAGATAGATCACGTGGGTCAATCCGCACTCTTTCAGACGACTCTTTTGCTCCAGGTATCTACCAGCCAGTCGCATTAGCAAAGGTTGTATCAGAGCAGGTCGTGTTGAGCACAATGTATTCCACGCGAGCACTCACCGTTTGTCCATGATACTGCCAGAAAGATCCTGCATCTCTTTGCGCTCGACGATGACGTTCAACACAAACTCGTGAGCTAGTCGACACAGACACCAAAGTCAGTCGTCTTGAACTCATACGGCCACCTGTGGTTCGACTCACTTTCTCCAGTGATCATGCGAGTGCGCCGAGCGACCCAAAGAGCGTCGCCGATGTTGAGTGCGCGCACTTTGCAGGTCACATTCTTCTCCAGTAGTTTGGATTCCATCAGGCATCGGTTGCGACGCGACAGTATCTCTCGATGGTCGAGGATCAGCACGAGTTCCCATCGATCGTTTGATTGCATCAGATCACGCGACAATGGTTCCAAATCGCTCGCTGGTGTGGATGTTGGTGAAGGCGGGGAAACTGTTGACGAAGTCGAAGACGTGGTATCTGCAGAACAAAAAGGTTCTGCATCGACTTCGCTGTCCGTCTGGGTGGCTGGTGGCGATGCGTGGACAATGGTGGCGCAATCATCGTCTTCATCATCGCCTTCGTCCTCATCCGAGCTGCACAGGGTAATGACATGCTGGTCCAAAGCGCCAGCAGTAGACTCTGACGCTGGCTTGTCCGATACACCGCGTGAACTTGACAGCTCGAATGGCAAAGGTGTCGCTGTCGCTGGTGCAGTTTCGCGAGGAATCGCCAACACGCAATCATCGGCGCTGGTGATGCCTTTGGCGGTGAGATAGTAGCGTCCCGTCGAAGACTTGGCTATCACTCGATGCGTTCCAGTCAGCGACGCCAGACAAGTCTGGAGTTTATTCAAGCTACCATCGTACTATCATGCAGTCAGTCCGTCAATTGGATGGTGTCCATGGTGCCAAAGAGAGCGGGTCAAGCATACCCCTTCGAGACGCATTTTGTCCAGCAAGAAGCTCTTCTCCACAGCTGACATCTCATTACACGCGTTGCTCCGTCGCAAAGCTACCAGCACAAGCCATGGTTCTATCCCACATGCATTCCACGCCATGGTCAGGGTTTTGCCATCGATACCCTGGTAAATGGTAGGCACACTCACGTTTGCCAATGGTCGGTGCATATTGTCGCTCGCTCATGCGCTCGTGCTGCATAGCTGAGGGTTGCGCCTGAGTCTGCGAGGTCTCTATGACAGCGCCATCAGAGTCAAAGGACGAACAAGCCGACCGTTGAGTCCCAGTGGATGACCCAGGAAAGGATGGTTGTGGTGAGTCTGGAACCACTGGGTCGGCGTCCGATGTGGCTGTTGCAACTGCTGAAGAAGAAGAAGACGAACAAGACGAAGAAGAAGAAGAAGAAGTCGAAGCTGCAGCTCTGTGTTTGTTGAGAATGGCCTGGATCTGGTTGGCGATGAAGTTGCCAATATGGCGTAGTTTGAGGGCTTCCCGAGCACTTTGAATGGTTTGTTCGCACCGCTGCAAAGAGCCGACGGCACGGGAATAGTTGTGGAAGAGATGGGAACTCTCTCGAGTGCGACTCTGCAGCACTTTGAGCTCTTGCACCAACAGATCGTTGTCCTGGTTGACGCAGCCCAAGCGGCTTTTGGTGGAAGCACGCGGCCGCTTGTTGGACATGGCAGCGCGGCCAAGGCCCTCGGAACTGACGCCAAATATGATATTGGGCCAATCACAAGCCGTCTCGAGAGGATTTTGAGCCAATCAAAAGCCACCGATCGCATCTGGTGAGACGCGCGTGTCGTCAGCAGTGGAGCATGTGGATCAACGGATCGACTCAACATGTTGCAGTCAAAAGATCCCCCCCCAAAGTTCAGATCTGGGGCCATGTGCAACCGTTTAAGGCGTTTGTCCGCCAAATGGACAATAACAGGTGGTGGCAATGACACGGTAGCTTTCGGCAAGAGCCAAACCGGATGGGAAGGAAGCTTGTCAGTCAGTTCCGCCGTCCGTGCGTTCTTAATGTTGACCGTCGCTGGCTCGTGGTGTCGCGAGGGTCATTTTGGCCGTAGCAACCACGACGTTTGCTCTTGTTGATCAACGCGCTTTCTCTCATCAATGTGGTTGAAGTTGTTCGAACAAGAAAGACGGTACCATGCTCGGGTGTGTGGACTAGTTGACAAGTTGTTGCCCACTGGTTCCTCCTCGTTGATGTGGGTGGCTTCCTCGTCAATTCGCAGGTCGCGTCGCCGTGAGACGCACGGCAGTTCATCCAACGTCGTGGTCGCACGAGGGGAGGAGGAGGAGGACGGGGAGGGGGGGGGGGGGGTCGCTTCTGCTCTGCTTGCGATTGGATGTGGATGGAACCTCGTGTCGTCTCCGGAGAAAAACAAAAAACAAAATGGACCTCGTTGGGTGCACCAACGGCGATTCGGTGCGCACTTTTGAAACTGCTGCCACGGTGCGGTCCAACCTCAAGATGCCACGACAAAAACCCCGTTCACTCCATCCCTACCACCGCCCACCACCGTCGTGAGGGCAGGAGCAAGAGGCGTTTTCAACCCCAAGGGGTCCAGAACCCAAACGGTCCCAGAAAAAGCCAATCAAACTCGCATCCGATTGGCGTGGAGCTGTGTTCGTGACCAGAAATACGCCTGCACCCACACGGAGCCAGCTGTTTCACCACGACGACAAAGGGGGGGTTTCGTTCCACAGTGGTGTGCTTGTTCGACTCCATTGAGCCAACTTGCAGCTCAGTTGGAAAACCAATGCCACTCTTCCGACCATTACTTTTGGTTAAACCGCGGGGATCACGGGAACTGCGGGACGCACGGGTACCATACTTCGCGATGGCATTCTATCGGCTTTCAAAGAGTACAACGACAAGAATTCCACCGACAAAAAGTTCACCCCCGGGCTGAACTCGACCAATTTGTACCTGCACAGTGTGGACTTTCGAGCGTCCGTTGACGACGAGATCTTTGCGATCGTGCACCATTTGTACTACACCACCAAGATCACCAAGGTGGCCGCACTCTGCGAGGCCTCAGCCTTTGACGCGAGCCAACCACATGAATTGGCGCCTGCGCTGGAGGAGAACCGATGGGGCATTGTGTCGGAATCCTGCTACACCGTGGCGAACCTGACGCAGTCCATCGACCATCTCTTCAGTGGCGCTGGAGCGGATCTCCAAGTGATCGTGTTCTTTGGGTTGGACAATGTGATCGCCGAAGTGCTGGTGCGCGTCCATGCGCATAGCAAGAGCATCCTGGTGTTTGGACTCTCTAACACGGTCACTGACAATCTGCTGGCTAATTTGATGATCCACGACCTAGTGAATTGGAAAAACTTCCTCATCACAACGGTTGTTCCCAATGTCGGTGACAACTCGAGCAACGTCGTCCAACAGTACACTATTGCCATCGCCAACCTCGACGATGTTCCTCGGCCCTCCTCTGCTGGGTTGGAGGGCTTCCTGGTCGGCCAGTTGCTGGCGACAGCGTTGAATCGCATCATGGGCAAACCTCTCACAGTGCAGAATCTCCTGGACTCGATCTATGAGAACGGAGACTTCAATTTCTTTGGTTTGCACTATGGTCCGCTGTTGGAAGTGACCAGAAACGCCACCTCCAGATCAAGTTGCAACCAGTGCATGAAGCGCGTGTTCTTCACCATTTTCCATGACGATGACGGCTGCAACTATAGAGCCTTCTCCTTCGAGGACAGCTGTATGTACACGCCAGCGGCCAACTTCATCATGTTCATTCGTCACTCTTGAAGTTTTCGGACCAAGAAGCGCTCTCAAGTTTTCTTCAACTTTTCTTCATTTTCTTCTTTCAATTTCTTCACCCGACTCCATCGTCCCATTCCACCGCCTTGCACTTCCCAATCCACCTCATCCTTCACAAGTGCAAGGACTCCATCGCTATTGTTGCGCGTCTTCATCAAAGGTTTGTGCTACTTCTTCTCGTGCTCTCTTCTTCC